>APFE030962563.1:176780-306928 GCA_000404065.3 Pinus taeda | reverse complement strand
TAAATAATTTATTATTCCAATAATATTACTTCCAATAATATTCTAGATATATTAAATCACTGTTATTTTTAGAGATTAGTTAAATTAGGTAAATTCTATAACTAAAGTATTATTTGTTAATGTACTTGTTTATTAATAAATGTATATATATATACACAAAAAATGAACTAACTCAAACATCATATATTTATTTAATAATACTATTTATTTATCATTTAAATCTAATGCTCCATTTGAAACTAAATCAATAAATTATATCCTCTATCAAGATATAATTTTATAATTAATTTAATAATTCTTATTTATAAGTAATCTATATTTATTTAATAATTATTCATCCAATCATATTATTAAAAATAACCATGTAATTAGGTAAATATATTATTACATATAAAGGTAAAAAAAAAAAAAAAATTATTAACAAATACATGAAATAAGGTAAAGATACTAATAGTATGTTATAGGATAGTAATTATTATTTCAATTCTAAAGGAATAGTAGTAGTTAAATATATATACATCTATAATTGAAATTATGAAAATCTAATTTAACTATTTCATTAATATTAATATTCTAATTATAATGTTTATGTTTAAATGAAACCCTAAAGGAAATAAGGTTAATACATTTATTGGCCCGAAATTAATTAATAACCTATTAATAACTCATACACCGCATAATAATAGGACTAAACCATACTAATAATCTAGGAATGCTAGGATTAAAGGGAAAAAAAATCTCAGGAAAAAAGGGACCAACCACCGAAAACCACTCTTAAGGAGAGGGAAAAACCCTAAGACCTAATAGAAAGGGGACAGAGGAGGCTAGGAAGACAGGGTTGGGACCCAGCAACTGCTAATCTTCCAGCCATCATCCCTATTAAGATTGTTCGGCCTTTTCTCAATCTCCAGGGCCTCTCTAAATTTTCGATGGTGAAACTGCGCAACTTTAGCAATGACTTGAGCATCTTCGATACAGACATGATGCATTGTCTTCCCGACATATTCAGCCAGGGTTGAGGACTTGGTCCTACCATGCCTTAGGTCAGTTGAATGCTCACTAATCCTTTGATTAATAGAGCAACCCGTCTCACCAATATATGGTGTCCCACATGAACACGGAATGACATAGACACCCTTCATGTCTTTAGGGTCAACATGATCTTTTATAGACCTGAGGGAGCCACGGATAGTATTGAGATCTCTAAAATTTGCGGGCACATCGTACTTCCTCAGAATCCTCGCAATCCTATCAGTGGTCCCTTGGATGTAAGGCAGGTTAACACCCATGACACGATCTTTAGGATCCCTTCAGGTTGAAGGCTCCTTCTTGGCCTTGAGGAAGGCTTTTCGACCCAGGTGTCTACTATAACCATTCCTCACGAAGACATCTAGAAGATGAGCCTTCTCCGTTTCCAAGCTCTCTTCATCGGAAATTCTGACAGCACAGGTGGCAAGCGTGCTTAGAACCCCTAACTTCTGAGCAGGGAAATGATGGGAGGAATACTTGCTATTTTCGTCCCATCATTTCCCCGCTCAGAAGTTAGGGGTTCTAAGCACGCTTGCTGTCATAATTTCTGATGAAGAGAGCTTGGAAATGGAGAAGGCTCATCTTCTAGATGTCTTCGTGAGGAATGGTTACAGTAGACACCTAGGTCAAAAGGCCTTCCTCAAGGCGAAGAAGGAGCCTTCAACCCGAAGGGATCCTAAAGATCGTGTCATGGGTGTTAACCCACCTTACATCCAAGGAACCACAGATAGGATTGCGAGGATTCTGAGGAAGTACGATGTGCCCGCAACTTTTAGACCTCTCAATACTATCCATGGCTCCCTCAGGTCTGTAAAAGATCTTGTTGACCCTAGAGACATGAAGGGCATCTATGTCATTCCATGTTCATGTGGGACACCATATATTGGTGAGATGGGTCGCTCTATTAATCAAAGGATTAGTGAGCATTTAGCTTACCTAAGGCATGGTAGGACCAAGTCCTCAGCCCTGGCTGAACATGCCAGGAAGACAATGCATCATGTCTGTATCGAAGATGCTCAAGTCATTGCTAAAGTTGCGCAGTTTCACCATCGAGAATTTAGAGAGGCCCTGGAGATTGAGAAAAGGCCGAACAATCTTAATAGGGATGATGGCTGGAAGATTAGCAGTTGCTGGGTCCCAGCCCTGTCTTCCTAGCCTCCTCTGTCCCCTTTCTATTAGGTCTTAGGGTTTTTCCCTCTCCTTAAGAGTGGTTTTCGGTGGTTGGTCCCTTTTTTCCTGAGATTTTTTTCCCCTTTAATCCTAGCATCCCTAGAGTATTAGTATGGTTTAGTCCTATTATTATGCGGTGTATGAGTTATTAATAGGTTATTAATTAATTTCGGGCCAATAAATGTATTAACCTTATTTCCTTTAGGGTTTCATTTAAACATAAACGTTATAATTAGAATATTAAAATTCATGAAATAGTTAAATTAGATTTTCATAATTTCAATTATAGATGTATATATATTTAACTACTACTATACCTTTAGAATTGAAATAATAATTACTATCCTATAACATACTATTAGTATCTTTACCTTATTTCATGTATTTGTTAATAATTTTTTTTTTTTTTTTACCTTTATATGTAATAATATATTTACCTAATTACATGGTTATTTTTAATAATATTAATTGGAACTGAATAATTATAAAATAATACTAGATTAACTTAATAAATATAGATTCACTTAAAATATAAATTAATCAAATAATTATAAAATTATATCTTGATAGAGGATATAATTTATTGATTTAGTTTCAAATGGAGCATTAGATTTAAATGATAAATAAATAGTATTATTAAATAAATATATGATGTTTGAGTTAGTTCATTTTTTGTGTATATATATATACATTTATTAATAAACAAGTACATTAACAAATGAATTCTTTAGTTATAGAATTTACCTAAATTTAACCTATTTCTTAAGAATAATAATAACTTTAATATATCTAGTAATATTATTGGAATAATTAAATTATTAATTATTAATAAATATTAATTATTAATTAATTATAACAAATTATTAATTTATTGGACCATTAAGTTTGAATGATTAAATAAAAATAAAATTATTATATTAATAAAAAAATTATTTATGATGCACCAAGGATATTATTTTAATATGAATTAGTTCGGTTTTTAATAAACAAGTACACTTAGTTAAAGTAACAAATGAATATATAATTTACCTAATTTAACTATTTTCTTAAAATAATAATAATTAAATATAACAAGAATGTTATTGGTTTGACTTGGGTCATTAGGTCAAAATTAGCCGTTGGCAATATAGCCGTTGGAGTCTCTGCACATACTATTTAACAAGCTAAGCTGGATTGGATCTTCAACTTGTCCTGACGATGAACCACACTGGTTGGTTCAAAACGCGTCAACAAAAGAATATCTATGTGATTTCGCCGAAAATTCTCTAAACAATGTTATGGATCACAGAAGTCTAAATTCCTTAAGAAGGAATTGATTATGATGAAACTTTTGTTCCTATGGCCAGGTACGCAACAATTAGATCTCTCATCTCTATTGCAACTTCTATGGGATGGAATATACATCAAATTGGCATAAAAATAACTTTTCTAAATGGCACAATTGATGAAGAAGTCTACATAAAGAAACTCATGTTTGCAGGTTAAAGAAGGCTCTATATGGCTTAAAACAAGCCCTTAGAGCATGGCATGCCTGAATGGATGCTTATCTAAAAAAACTTGGTTTCGTCTCAACTATTGCAGAGTTGAACCTCCACATCAAGGTAGTAAATAATGAGCTTGTGATCATATTGCTATTTGTGGATGACTTACTTATAACAAGAGTGGAGCATCTTACTCGTCAATGGAAGAAGGAACTAGCAACTGAATTTGACATGAAAGATCTTGGGCTAATGCACTATTACCTTGGACTCGAAGTTCAACAAAACCTAGTGAAATTTATCTTGATTAAGGAAAATATGTGATCAAGATTCTATAGAAATTTGGGATAATGGATAGTAAACCCATGACAACACCTACGATTACCAATTTGAAGAAGCTAAGGAGTTCACATTCAAGTTTTGTTGATCCATCATCTTACCAACAACTGATTAGTTTTCTGATGTATCTCGTGAACATCGAGCCAAATATATGTTTTGCAGTAAATACTCCTAGCCAATTTCATATTGAGCCTAGACATGATCATTGGATAGCAGCAAAACATGTCTTAAGATATCTTTGTGGGACCATACATCATTGTTTGAGATAAGTTGCAAGAAATAAGATTAAGTTATTGGGTTACACTGATTTAGATTAGCCAAGCAGTGTTGAAGATGGGAAAAGTACTATTGGCGGTTGTTTTTGTTTGGTATCTGCTATGGTTTCATGGATAAGCAGAAAAAAATACTTGGTTGCATTAAGTACTGTTGAAGTTGAATATATGGAAGCCAGTGAAGTTAGTCGTGAAGCAGATTGGCTCCATAAATTGCTTGTTGATTTGTTTGGAGGACCTTTGGATTCAACCATAATATGTTGTGACAATCAAAGTTGCATAAAGTTGTTAGAGAACATCGTTTATCATGTGAGGTCGAAGCACATTAATATCAAGTATCACTACATTTGAAGCATTGTGCAGGATGGAACCATGAAGCTACATTATATCTCCAATGACGAATAGGTAGCAGATGTATTGACGAAGTCCCTTCCTAACAGGAAGCATGAGTATTTTCGAGACAAGCTTGAGCAGGAGTGAGAGGGCATCGTGTTCTCCATGTGTCACATACTATGTCTAGGACTAATAGTCATAAGTAGTGCATAAACACTGATAGGGGAAATGGTGGATTGGATAAGCATCAAGGGCATACATTCTTGAGTCATGTATTGTGGTTGACTAGGATTAACATCCTAAGTTGGATACATGGACTTGGTAAAGAATGGTCTAGAGGACGTACTTTTCCTTGGATTAGGAAATGGTTATGTGAGGTTATACCTTGGGAACACCCAAGTGGGGTATGTGCCTTGACAGGCAATGGTGTCCAAATTTATTGTGCTTTGATCTGGTGCAAAGATAGAGCGTACTTGTCAAGGCCTTGGTATTTTGACAATGTTGGTTATGATGATGTAAATCATCATTGATGCGTATTAATCAGGATCCTTTCTTATATGAATATTTCAACTTGAGAATATCATGTTGACTCATTATGAATACCTCCCTAGTTAAGAGGGAGTGTTCAAATTGTAACTAGTGTCGGTATTCATAATGCAATGTAACTCCATATCCATTATTACTATTATTTTATCTTGGTCAAAGCATGTTCTTCATGCTTAGAGTGTCAAAAGAGTAAAAAAGAATTTATTATGAGTCAAAAAAAATATATATGAGTCAAGTCCCATTTGGACTTTTGCAACAAAAGAACTTGAATTTAATTTGTGAGTCAAAAGTCAACACAAAGACCAAGTCGACCCTCCTTGGACAAGTCAGCCTATGTGGCACCTATTTGACCCTCCTAGACAGCTATATATAAAAGTCAAGTCAACCTCTTGGAGAAACATTCATTTTTCATATCATAATCTATCTATTTCTACGATTAGTCACGAATAAAAGGAGTTGAAGTGAAAAGAGAGAGAAGCAAGTCAAAGGAGAGAGAAAGATCGAAGGTTTTTTGCACTAATTTTGTTCACATGTGCAAATTTTTTTGAGGCAATTTTTGTCGTATTGCAGGGCCGAAATTCGGCCTCTATTGCGAGGTTGGAATCTAAAGTTTGACTAGATTTGGAGAAGGTTGACCGACGTTGACTTTGAATACTGGAGGAGACTTGGTGGAGGGTTTGACTTGGAATCTTTGTGGTTGTTTTGATCTTGGTCTTTAGTCTTGGATATCTCATTTTGATCTGATTCTATAAGAGAAGGATTGTTGGGTTTCCCCCTTGTGGGATTTTGCCCTGGCTTGGCGCCTAATTTTTGGTTTTCTGTCTCTTTGTGATCTTTATGCTTTGAACATTTGTATAATTGTTTGATGAAGAGAACATAAAAGTAATAAAAAGATAGCTAACATTCAAAAGAAATTATCAAGAAAGAGTAATCAAGCATTAAGCTATCTAGTACTTGGTTTCTCAACATTTGTTGATCTTGCTTGCCCTGATCTAGGCTCTAGCTAGCTCGATCTAGCCTTTTCTCCCTCTCGCTGCCAAATACTGCACTCCACTAAATTCCAACTTGTGAAAATCAAATGTGTGTCTCCTTTGGCTCAAACCTATTATTAAAAAGATCAAACCCTAATCTCAAGAAAAATCCCTACTTTCAACGGTTGAGCTTAGATCTCGACTCATTAAAATCAACAACTATGGCTTAATTTGTTGTTCACTTTGAATTAAATTATATTGTTGTCTAAAGTCTTGACTTAGGAAATTCATTAATTAATTGTCGTAGGAAATAATTAAGGTGATTTGCTACATGTCATGGCACCTTATCTATGCAGAATCGCTTTCAAAGCTACAATATCAACAAAATTAACCTTTATAGTTATACATGGCTATATATGTTGAAAATGAAATAAAACATGAGTTGACGATAAGTACAATTACATATCTTATAACCTCATCCTCATCTTCATTAACAAAAATAGAACAAGGTGTTTTTTAGCAACACTAGAGCGTGGATTGATTAAATATAAATTAGTTTGTGGAGTGATTAGAGATAAAATTTAGCGGTAGATTAAATCTTTTTTGGCCATATTGTAATATTCCTAATTAGCCATGGCTAATTGGAATATTCGATTTTGCTCAATTTTGCCTTCTATAGTTATTTATAAATAAAAAGGTGAGGAAAGGGGGACATAACTCACTTTTAAAAGAAAGTCACTCCCTAGTAGCACAACGTTGTAACTTAAAGGGAAGCCAAGGGGGCCATAGGATCACGTAGAGAAGGGGACCCAAGTAGACACTTGGAGGGATTGCGCAGATGGAGAGGAGCACATGGCAAGAGATGGCTACGTTGGATGAGGTAGCTTTAGCGTTTTGAGAGGGGCCAACACTATAAAGGAGAGAGGAGCCTCCTCATTTTGGCATTCGATTATGTGTATTTGAGCTAATCACTTCAACTTAGAGCACGCTGGCTGTTTAGCCAGTCTGCAGCACTGTTTAGTGCATCGAGTGTCTCCGTTCGGAGATCTCACCCTTAGCCCCGGGGTACTTCGAGTACCTGCTCGAGCAAGATAGTTTTCAGCAGTCTTTTGCAGGAGGATTGATCTTGGGAGTGAGGAGGAACTGAGCATTTTTATAACTGCGCAGTCTTGAGAGAGGGACGCAGTTCTTTTGGTGGGAGTTCTGGATTGGGGTTTTTGCGAAGGATTGGAGCTAGGAGATTGAGCAAGGGATCAGCCCTTGCATATTGGAGGATTTTGGCAGAGTTTCGGGTAGAGTTTTGGAGGGTTCCATTCAGTGGCAGTGCAGAGCCTTGAGGGATTGTGTAGATCCTCAACGAGGTGATTTTCGGGGGTCGACTATTTCAAAGAAGCTTTCTGGGTCTTTCTGGGTTTATCGAGCAGAGGCTGATTCCAGAGTTTCAGCATTTTCTGAGGAGGGGAACAACCCCAAATCCTCTCTTGATTCCATGCAGTAGCAGCAACACTGCTATTCTCCAGCAGCTTGGACGCAGTTCAGAGGGAGGCCATTTCTTACTATTCTGGGTGTATTTCTTCACTTGCCTTGTGCAAGTCGAGGTGCTATCTTTCTTATCACCTCCTATACTCTTTCCATTACTCAGTATAATAAAATGGCTTAGCATTTCTCTCTACATCTCTTGAGTATCTACTTATATTCCATGTTTACATTATTATATGTTGCACCACTGTTATTTTTATCTCTTTGAGCTTCCCGGTTACTATATCATTTGTACGTATTTGGGGTGGAGTTTGCTTGGGTTGAGGAATATCCCTAAAGGGGATATTACAATGGTATCAGAGCATAGATCTGGCTCAACCTGTGGAGCTAGCAGTCTATGACACCGAGGGAGAAACCCTACATCTGTTACAGAGGTAGGAAATACAGAGATACTGAGCGTAGGTTGGAGAACACCTACGGAGACGGAGACTATGTTCGGATGGTGGACGCAGAACAGGAGGAGCCTGTGGTGGACGCAGAGCAGGAGGATCCGATGGCAGATGAGGACGGGAAGAGATTTGCGGACATGCTCCTCAAATCAGTGCAGGATCTGTCGAGGCAGATTGAGGTGATGGGGCAGAGATTCACGGTAGTGGAGGCTAGACAGCGTGAGAACCCACGAGTTTTCCAGGTTGGTGAGGGATCGGGTACATCCCACCATTTGCCAGAGCAGGGTGCCACTCAGCATGATACTACTCTGCAAATGGCCTTACATGCCCCTACACGCTCTACCATGCCCACTTTCTTAGGAACAGACACGGGGGCCGGATCCCAGCAGGAGGTAGAGCCTGGTCATATGGGCAATTATTTTGCAGAGTACCAGGCCTATGGGCAGGAGTTCAGAGATGCTCTCTCATTCAGAGACTTTGTTCAGCTCCAGCGTGATAGTAGACCTCGCGACCATCACAGAGGATACCGACATTATCATGAAGGGGACACCCACCGCACAGCTAGTAGATTCCAATTGCTTACATTTGATGGTTCATCAAACAGTTTGGCAAAGTCTTGGGTGGAGAAACTGGACATCTATTTCCAGCTTAACCAAATGTCGGATATAGAGGCCATCAAGGTGACGACATTACATTGGGATGGTGAGGCCCAGGATTGGTGGTTCCATGGGATGGTTACACTCGGACACTCCATAGTGACGACATATGCCGAGTTCACCAGGAGATCGATAGAGAGGTTCAACAAGAGGGATCCAGAGCAGCACTTTGTTGAGCTGACGAGGCTCAAACAGACAGGGAGCGCAGAGATCTACATTGCAGATTTCCTGAGGGTTTCAATGATGGTGCCAGATCCATCAGCGACAAGAAGGATCTACATGTATGTTGAGGGGTTAGCAGAGCCACTTCAGGGTTTAGTCCGATCCACTAGACCAGCCACACTCCAGGATGCTATTAGCAGTACCCGGGACTTACAAGATGTCTTACCCAGGACCTGGACACCTTACCCCCAGAGACAGACTTTCCAGCCTAAGGGGAAGGATGTGAGGATTCCGCCTCCAGAGGGGAATCCAGGACGAGCACAGACTGACGATGATGCCAGGAGGGAGCTGAAGAAGAAGCGGCTGTGCTTTACCTGTCAGGATCCGTGGGCACCAGGACATAGATGTGCTACTGGCAAAGCACATTTTATTGAGGTCTTCTCCGAGAGCAGCGGGGAAGAGGATGAGGACGTTGATGTGGAGGTAGGAGATAGTCATGCCGTGCAGGTTCCTTCGCCACCTCCACTGCCAGCAGCAGGTGGTGCAACTTTTGCACCTACCGGAGGGGCTCTTGCAGCATTGCAAGGAGTCCCTAATTATTTGACATTGCGCGTACGAGGGACAGTACGTGGCCAGCGAGTATTAGTTTTGGTTGACAGTGGGGCAACCCACAACTTCATCGATGCACAGATGGTTGAGCAGAGAGGTATACAAACAGAGAGCTTCGATGGATTTTCAATTTTGGTCCCAGGAGATCAGACAATGGTGTGTGCTCGTTATGTCCCAGAGTTATCAGTGACGATGGGCACCTACACACTGACTGACCATTTTTTTGTGGTCAATATTCCGAACACCAACATGGTACTGGGTGTTCAGTGGCTTATCACTCTAGGGAAGGTCATGACAGATTGGAAGGCCCTAGAGATGGAGTGGGATGATGAGAAGACAGGGAGGCATGAGAAGATACGGGGACAGCACACATATCCGCCTTAGACTGTCTCAGCTCATCGGATGGAGGCAGTCTTCCGGAAGGGAGACGTAGAGTGGGCAGTGGAGCTGCGTGCATCAGAGGCAGGGACTACAGGGCAGACGATGCACCCAGAGATACAGGCCATCCTTGACCAGTATGCCACAGTGTTTGGGGAGATTCCACTAGGACAACCACCGAACCAGGGATTTGAGCACACCATTAAGCTTGAGCAGGGAATACAAGCAGTGGTTACTAACCCCCATAGGCATCCCAAGGCCTATCGGGATGAGATTGAGCGGGCCATTCAAGAGTTGCTGGCTCTTTGGCACATTCGGTCGAGCACAAGTCCTTTTGCTTCTTTCGTGGTGTTGGTGAAGAAGAAGGACGACACATTGGGGATGTGCATTGACTACAGGGCCCTGAACAAGAAGACCCTGAAGAACAGGTACCCCATACCATAGTTTTAAAATTCGGCCAATTCAAAACGAAAACAGCTGAGTTGATCTGTTTCATTGCCCATAAATATGACTCGGTGAAGGAAACAGTTCGGTTGGCCGAGTCAGCCATGACTCGGCCAACTCGGCCGTTTCCACATCTACTCGGCTGAGTCATTAAATCTGGCCAGTCACCCAAAAAAACAGGGATTTTTCTAAAAAAAAATTAACATTTAGCTGATTGTTGGGGACTCCAAGGTGTTTTCTAAATTGGTCAAGTGTTATTTGGGGTCCATTCCCCTCTCCTAGTATTGACTCGGCCAACTCGGTCGTTTCCACATCTACTCGGTCGAGTCATTAAATCCGGCCAGTCACCCAAAAGAACAAGGATTTTTCTAAAAAAAAATTAACTTTTTAACATTTAGCTAATTGTTGGGGACTCCAAGGTGTTTTCTAAATTGGTCAAGTGCTATTTGGGGTCCATTCCCCTCTCCTAGTATTGATATGCTAGTCAAATTTCATGGTAATGTTAAATTCTTAAAGTAAAAGTGACATTCTCCTTAATCTTCATTTTCATCCTTTTACTTAAATTTTTAACATTACCATGAAATGACTCAAGATGTTTGAGACTGGTTCCGACCTCATTGGATTTCATATGGAGTAAGTAGAATTTTAGATTTCATTCAAAATCCAGCAAACTTATCAGTTTTCAAGATTTCAGGATTGGAGGATTGCAATGTTTCTATTGAATTTTGTCATGTATTCTGGTATGGAACTCGTATTTAATCAAGAGCACCAATTCCTCTATGTACCTTGATGTTAGTGACATTGGTTGTCGAACTCCTCCGGGATTCGCTCCCAAACCAGGAGCTTCTAAAAATGTCACTCCCACTCCCGTTTTCGCTCTCGCTCCCCACTTTCGCTCCCGCTCCCAAGTAACACTGAGCCAGATGATGTTGGCAACTCTAGTAGTTGCTAGTAGTACTGGTCACAGACTTTTGTTGTAGAGGCCATTTATAGCCTCTTTGGTTATGTGTTTTTGTTTTGATCTCTATATCAACATCGTGTATGTATTGGACAGTGCACTAGGTGCCATTTTGATATAATGGATATATTCATGAGCCTACTTTGATCATATGTTGTCTTCTATCTATATTCTAATGTTGTGTGTTTGGAAACATGAATGAAAATATTTAAAATTATGTGTTTTTATAAAAAATAAATATTTAATGTATTTTTTACAATGACCGAGTCATTGAAATCGAGTCGACCGAGTCGATACCGAGTCGGAGTCGGAGTCAGAGTCAACCCTCGGCCGAGTCGGAGTCGAAGTCGGAGTTTTAAAACATTGCCCCATACCCAAGATCGATGAGTTGATGGATGAGTTGAGAGGAGCACGGTTCTTCTCAAAGATTGATTTGAGATCTGGGTACCATCAAATTCGAGTGAGGGAGCAAGACATTCCCAAGACCGCCTTCAAGTGTCACTATGGGCACTTTGAGTTTTTGGTGATGCCCTTTGGGCTAACCAACGCCCCAGCGACATTCCAGTGTTGCATGAATCACATCTTCTGCAGTCACTTAAGGAAGTTTGTGTTGGTGTTCTTTGATGATATCTTCATTTACAGCAGAACTTGGGAGGAGCATCTCCAGCACATTGAGACAGTGTTGTGCATCTTGCAAGAGCAGCAGTTCTATGCCAAGCTCTCCAAGCATGAGTTTGGGTTGATGGAGATGTTGTACTTAGGACACATCATAGGGGTAGACGGAGTGAAAGTCCACGAAGAGAAGATCAGGGCCATCAGAGAATGGCCGGAGCCAAGGAATGTGACAGAAATTTGGGGATTCATTGGCATTTGTACTTACTATCGGAAGTTCATCAAGAGTTTCTCACAGCTTGCTACACCCCTAACAGATCTGACGAGGAAGAGGGCATTCAGTTGGTCGGATACAGTGCAGTTATCCTTTGACAAGCTCAAGGAGGTTATGAGCAGCTGCCCAGTGCTTGCATTGCCAGATTTTTCGCAGCCATTTGTTTTGGAATGTGATGCGTCAGGAGAGGGGATAGGCGAAGTGTTGATGCAGGGCGGTCACCCTATAGCCTTTGAGAGCTGGAAGCTCCTTCCGCACGAGAGGTTGTATTCTATATACGACAAGGAGATGCTGGCCATTATGCATGCATTGGCCAAATTCCGACAGTATTTAGTGGGTAACAGGTTCAGGGTGAGGACTGATCACAACAGCCTCAAGTTCTTTTTGGAGCCGAAACAACTATAGGAGAGGCAGCAGAAGTGGATCAGTAAGATCCAAGCATATGACTTTGACATTGAGTATGTCAAGGGTAAGAACAACGTGGTAGCGGATGCCCTTGCACGTAGACCAGCCATGTTGTCTCTTATGAGCTTGGACACAGACTGGAGGGCTCAACTCTTAGTTGAGTACTCCAAGGATAGATTTGCATGTGAGGTTCTGGATGGGCAGGTGGCGGATGACAGGTACAGGGTGGTCGATGAGATCATCTACTACAGGAACTGGATCTTCTTGACTGAGGGATCTCAACTCAAGAAGAAGATACTTCAGGCATCACATGATTCACCATTCGCCGGCCATCAGGGGTTTACCAAAACCTACAGGGTCATCAAAGAGAGGTTCTCATGGAAGGGCCTCAAGGAGGACGTACTCCAACATATCCGGGAGTGAGACGTTTGCCATAGGAACAAGGGGGAGATGAGCCATCCCGCAAGATTATTGCAGCCTCTTCCCATTCCGGAGGGGAAATGGGAGAGTATTTCGATGGACTTCATCACAGGGTTGCCCATGGTACAGGGCAAGGATTGTATCTTTGTCGGCGTTGATCCACTGACAAAGTACGCACATTTTTTTGCCATATCCGCACACTACACAGTAGCACAGGTGGCTGAGCTGTTCTTCAGAGAGGTCTTCAGGCTACATGGTCTTCCTAAGACCATCATTAGTGATAGGGACAGCTATTTCATGGGCGGGTTTTAGCAGGAGCTTTTCCAGTTGGTGGGGACGGAGTTGACACCAAGTACTAGTTATCACCCACAAACGGACAGGCAGACAAAGATAGTTACCAAGTGGCTGGAAGACTACTTGCGTAACTATGTCAGTGGGCAGCAACGAGCATGGCTAAAGTCGCTGCATCTGGGGGAGTACTACTACAACACTACACATCACATGTCCATTGGTATGTCACCATTCTATGCTTGGTATGTCACCATTCTATGCTTTGCATGGATATCATCCTTTATCTTTTGTTGATGTGATGTTTGGTGATAGCAAGGCGCCAAGAGCCAAGATTTGGATCCAAGAGAGTCAAGATATTCTCCGAGCTCTCAAGGATAATATGGCTACAACGCAGAACCAGCGGAAGTTGTATGCTGACAGGGGTCGGGTGGAGAGACAGTTTGAGGTAGGGGACTTGGTCTACCTGCGATTACAGCCATACCGACAGTCATCACTAAAGCAGAAGGGGGCTGAGAAGCTCAAGCCCCGCTTTTATGGGCCATATAGGGTGATACGCAGGATTGGACAGGTTGCGTATGAGTTGGAGCTGCCCCAAGGTAGCAAGATTCATAACATTTTTCATGTATCATGCTTGAAGAAGGCATTGGGGCAATAGGTGACAGTGGCAGATTAGCTACCACCCATGGATGATGAGGGGCATTTGGTGTTGCAGCCAAAGGCTATTATTGATACCAGGGAGAGGCAGCTGTAGAGCAGGATGATCCGGGAATTCTTGGTGAGGTAAGAATTTACCGAATGAGGATGCCAATTGGGAGAGTGAGAAAATTTTGTAGCATCCATCACTTCAGTTGCTTGAGGACAAGCAACATTTTGCCGGGGGAGACTGCAATATTCCTAATTAGCCATGGCTAATTGGAATACTCGATTTTGTTCAATTTTGCCTTCTATAGTTATTTATAAATAAAAAGGTGAGGAAAGGGGGACATAACTCACTTTTAGAATAAAGTCACTCCCTAGTAGCACAACGTTGTAACTTAAAGGGGAGCCAAGGGTGCCATAGGACCACGTAGAGAAGGAGGCCCACGTAGACACTTGGAGGGACTGCGCAGATGGAGAGGAGCACGTGGCAAGAGATGGCTACGTTGGATGAGGTGGCTTTAGGGTTTTGAGAGGGGCCAACGCTATAAAGGAGAGAGGAGCCTCCTCATTTTGGCATTCGATTATGTGTATTTGAGCTAGTCACTTCGACTTAGAGCATGCTCTTTGTTTAGTCTGTCTGCAACACTGTTTAGTGCATCGAGTGTCTCCGTTTGGAGATCTCACCCTTAGCCCCAGGGGACTTCGAGTGCCTGCTCAGGCAAGGTAGTTTTCAGCAGTCTTTTGTAGGAGGATTGATCTTGGGAGTGAGGAACTGAGCATTTTTTATAACTGCGCAGTCTTGAGAGAGGGACGCGGTTCTTTTGGTGGGATTTCCGGATTAGGGTTTTTGCATAGGATTGGAGCTGGGAGATTGAGCAAGGGATCAACCCTTGCATATTGGAAGATTTTGGCAGAGTTTCGGGAGGAGTTTTGGAGGGTTCCATTCAGTGGCAGCGCAAAGCCTTGAGGGATTGCGTAGATCCTCAAGGGGGTTATTTTCGGGGGTCGGCTATTTCAGAGAAGCTTTCTGGGTTTTTCTGGGTTTATCAAGCAAAGGCTGATTCCAGAGTTTCAGCATTTTCTGAGGAGGGGAACAACCCCAAATCCTCTCTTGATTCCATGTAGTCGCAACAGCATCGCAGTTCTCCAGCAGCTCAGACGCAGTTCAGAGGGAGGCCATTTCTTACTATTCTAGGTGTATTTCTTCACTTGCCTTGTGCAAGTCAAGGTGCTATCTTTCTGATCACCTCCTGTACTCTTTCCATTACTCAGTATAATAAAATGGCTTAGCATTTCTCTCTGCATCTCTTGAGTATCTGCTTATATTCCATGTTTACATTATTATATGTTGCACCACTGCTATTTTTATCTCTTTGAGCTTCCCAGTTACTATATCATTTGTACGTATTTGGGGTGGAGTTTGCTTGGATTGAGTAATATCCCTAAAAGGGATATTACACATATAAGTGCCCCACACCCTTTTTGGTTGCCTAAGTTAGCCCGCAGAAGCAAAAAAATCACGGAAATAGGGCAAAATTGGGCATAAATGAGACAGATTTGGGCCAAAATGCCATTGAAACTTTTCGGGAGTATTTCAGTAGCATTTCCAAATCAGGAAATGCCACCTAAACATTTTGGTCGCGTTTCAACGACATTTTGGCGCGTTTCAGGTACAGGTACAATAGTCCATATATGCTTGTGACATAAGTATGTGGACATGCCTTGTGTACGTACATCATCTTGGGTCCCTTATTGTGTACAGTGTTAGCTTGGAGCTTAACATGTGTACCCTTAGAGTGGAGCACTTCACCAATGTGAGCTACATGTGTTTATTATAGGTTGTTTGTAAGGGTATGGGTCGACATTGTATTGTTGGCCTCCCATATCTAAAAAGGAAGGGGAGGATCCTTCATTCATATTTACTATAGCTAATTATGCTTATCACTCTTGTGTTAGAGATGTGATCAACTGGAGCTCACTAGTCATCTTCTCTCTCTTAGATCTTCATTCATACTTGGTTTCTCTCTACCCCCCTCTCTATTGGAGTCACTAGAGTTTTTGATCTTCTTAGAGTTTCTTGAAGTCTAGGGTTAGGGTTTTACCCCTTGGAAAATTGAGATTAGGATTTTCAAATGAAATCTTAGGGTGTATTTGATAAAAAAGGAGAAAAAGAGGATGTCTTGGCTTGGAAGACTTGTTTGAATGATTTATGCATGTTGAAGCCCCTTAGTTAAGATCAGGTTTTGTAGAGCCAATAATTGTACTAGCCTTGTTACAAGGCTATGGTATGTACAACAATTTCATCATATGCATATTAATGAATTTTTCAGCTATCCAATACCTATGCAAATTGTAGATTTAATTTTCAGCCATCTATGTTAGCCATGCTTTGTAGCTTGCAGCTATACAATATATATGTCTCATTGATTTGACATAAGTAAAGGGAAATTATGTTGAGTGATTTAATGTTGTCTTAACGTTGGTTGTAAATTAGTGTTTTCTGATCTGGTTCTTGCATGAATATATTGCTCTATAGGGATGAAACTTTTCGGAACACTTTGGTATCTTTTCCCTTTAGATCGCCTAGAAGTTTGGATTGTTAAAAATTTAAATATTGTCCCATCCCATTGTTTTATATTCATAAGAGTCCTGAGGCTATAGCTGCTAAACTTTCAAACGGTCAAATTGCAGGACAACTCTAGTTAAGAGGTGAAATCTCGGAATTATGAATTCCAAGAATTTCTACATGGTATTAGAGCACATCAGAAATTTCTACAACGTGATGTTTTGTACAAATATACATTCAATGGTCACGTGCATGAGAACTCACATCCTTTGACTACTATTTTATATTTAATTAATGTGTATTGATATTATTTGTATGTATTATATTAGCATATATTACATAATATACTTTACATCAATGGCATTGAAGAGTACATGCAATGTAGGTACAGAATGGGAGTATGAAAGCAACTCCTAGATCAACATAGAAAGAAAGAAAAGATGAACCGAGTGTCTAGTTAAGAGAAGATATAAAATAAGGTCCAAGTGCATGAAAATTGCCAGAAACTCATAAGCCTCCGTGTTGAATATTAGAAGAGAGGATGTCAAGGCCCACCAGCACTAGAACTAGTTGCCAAGGATGAGTAAGGTGAACCAAATAAAAGTTCCTGACTGAAGTCATCCATAATTGTGAAAGTGCCAATGCACTAGTGTGATATCCTACAAGGAGTGATAGACACAAAAAGGGGTTAGTTGCATGATCCTAGGGGGAGCATTGTTGGAGAAATACGAGGTTTGCAAATTAAATTTGTTTTTCTCCTTCTTTGATAGTTGCTTGTGAATTTGTTGGCATTATCGTATTATATTCTTCTTCTTTCATCAAGCAATTACCAAACATTAAAAATATGAAGATCACAAAAACAGAGAACACAAGATATAGGCTCCAATCCAAGGCAAAAACCCTCCAAGGGGAAAACTCAAAAATATTTTCTTCTTATAGAATCAGATCAAAGTGAGATATCCAAGACCCAAAACCACATAAAACTTCACCCTCTAGATGCCCTATCAAACCTTCCTTTTTGCACAGCAAATCCATCATCAAGGACCAGTAACAAGAAATGTACCAAGGCAGAATTTCCATAAATTCTGGCTCAAGAAGAAAAACCTCCTCTTTCATACTTCAGCCCTCCACTTATTCCCTGTCCTTTCTTCAATATTTCAGATCACAAAGCATCAAGTGTGTGTGTCCAAAGGAGCTCCATCTTGCCTCTAGTTATACTGTCCAGAGGGGTGTGAATAGACATGTCCATTGGGGCAGGACTGGCTTGATAGGTAGGCCAACTTGGCATCTAGAGCGATTTTTGACCCAAATTTACAACTTAAAAAATATTTTTCCTTTTTCTTTACAATAGGTCCAAAATAGGACTTTGACTCTTTGACTCAAAAACCTAGAAGCATGAAGAACATGTTAGTCTAGAAAAATAATAATAAGTGTTCTTTTTCTTTTCTTTTGCGTTTACATAAAATACATAACAGTACAAATTATGAAGACCGAAACTAGTTACATTTTCCAACAAGCACAAGTGCAAGGAATCCCAACTCTCTAGATATCCAAGAACATGGGAACTGGGAAGATACTCCAAAATTCAAATGGAAGGTTGGCTGTGAAAACAAACTTTAGGAGTAGTATGCTAAAATCAAAGGAACCCAACTCTGGAGATGCCTAGAGTTGATGTATTATGTATATCAATCCACTAGTGTATGCATGTCTCCTCATGGGACTCAAGGAGGTTGGTCAACCTCCCAAGGATTCAAAAGGAAAAAGAGGAAAACCAACATCGCAGCAATCTAAAATCTGAAGTACCATGGATGTCTGCCTTCTGCCTGTTCCCACAATCATATGAGACAACAGGAAATTATGAGGTCATCCTCCTGAAGAGCACCATCATGGACTTAAGGAGGTTGGTCAACCTCCCTAGGGGTTCAAGAGGAAACCCAAGGTCGCAGCAATCTAAAATTTCAAGTATCATGGATGTCTGTCTTCCACTTGTTGCCAGAATCATACAAGACAGCCAGAAATTATAAGGTGATCCTCTTAAAGTACTCCATCTGTGACGGGACACATTGACACTGAGATCTATATTTAAATACTTCCCTCATAAAGACAGTAAGGCATCTCTGGTCGAGGTAGAAAAAAAAGTGGAAGGTAGTCCCCCAAGTTCCAAAACGAAGTGATATCTCCCTCAGATCACAACATAGTAGATGGGGCATTAGAAAATGAGGTACTGCTCCACCTCTACCACATTGTGTAAGTGGCATAACTAGCGACATCTGTTCAACTGTGGTACGTCTCAATTCAGAATCTACAGGAGCCCACCCAAAACCAAGGGGGATTCTAAGGGCATGCATCCAATGTCTTTGTATGTACAGAAGTTGGATAATGGGACCATCTCTCAAATCCAGAAAGTACTCAAAATAGACAGCCATTTTTGGGGCATGACCCTCCAGAGGCGCAGTCAAGGTGACTCGGATAGACTGTTCATATTACAAAAATTCAGCATAAGCATCAAACTTACCACCAAAGCCATTACAGGAATGTCCAGTTGACAATATACTGTCCATATTATACAAATTAAACAAAAAAAAAAAAACAGTACAAGCATCAAATTTACCAGCAAAGCTTTTACATGACTATCCAGGTCAACTGGATATTCTTCATGATTTCTTTCCACATCAAAATTCATAAAAGGCTTACAACACAACTAAAGGAACTATTGAATGAAAATTATTACCATTTTAACAATTAAACAACTATTCTGATTAAAATACAACAAAGATCTTAAAGCATAAAAAGGAGCAAGAAAAGACCAGCAGGTGAGAATCTTATTATAAAAGACAAAATAAGAGTAAGATCTTAAGATTAACGCTTTTATGAACCAAAAAGGACCAGTAGGATGTATACCTCATACAAAACATATGTAATCAAAGGCTCCAGCTTTAACTCCTGTTCAATCTCAAACAAATGCAGCTTCCACTGCAAGAACAACAAACAAATACACTTTCAATAATCATCCAGAATAATTTACTAAAAGTTTAATACTGCATATTGTACTATATCTATGCATGTAATGAGGATATTTCTGGACCTTAATACAAGATAATCACAAAAACACTGCAAACAATTTGGTCCAAGGTAACAAATAGCTGACATTGTAATAGTTAATGTAACCAAAAGAATATACATGAAAGTCAATAAAAGTTTCCTTGATCGTTGTAAGTATTTAATATTGACAAAAGTTTTGATTCAATTTCACAAGGGTAGGCTGATTTCTTATCACCTAAGTCACAGGACACGTCCTCCAAGGTCTCGTGTCCCATATTTAACGTGTCAGACACGAAAAACGCCCTAAAATGTGTCGAAAACGTTTTTGAATGTGTGCTAGAAAATATAAAACATATTTTGTCGTTTTCTTCGTGTCCTAGTAATGGAAAACGAGTTTTCTGAGTCTCAAAAACGTTGCCCTAACGTTTTTTCTCCAGTTGAATACGTACCCCACGAAATCAATAGCCCATGTAATTATTTTTTCGGGGTTCTTTTGCTATTTTCCTCCGATGCCGTTGCTCTCCGTCGTTGTATAATCGTCATGTGAAGCCGAGTCACCTCCTTGGAGCTGTTTGGTCGCTGGAAAGTTTGGCAACTTGGCAGTGTGTGTGAGGTTCAGGTAAGTCGTAGACCATATGGCATAGACGCAGTTAAAACTTAAGCAGCAAGCCCATTAAAAATGCATTTGATTTGTAAGAATGACTCGCTGAGGGCCTGAGGCTATAATAAAATAAGATGTCCATTGTCACCGTTCTCTACACCCAAGATTTTCCCTCTTCTTTCGTATCTAGCAAACCAGTTCTAGTTAAACAATATATATACAGTTGAGAGAAATTGTATATCTGGTTCTGCCAGAAAATGTGGCTTCCCAAAGGGTTCTCCACAAGGTACGCTTTGCCCGAGAAGGTGTCCTCAGAAATTATGTAAACATAAAAGGAAACATCCAAGATTGCATATTGTATGGCTACATATCACCTGTCTGATTACTACACTATTTCTCTCTCTATTTAAAATACCTTAACTATTATGGTGTCTTAATACATGCCTGTGCAGCTTACACTATCGAATTCCGGGGCCGGTATACAAATATAAATAAGTCTACTCAGACACACTGTCATCTAATCAAATGTTACAATAATATAATAATGATTATGTCAGACGATTTTCAACCCACTAGGTTTTCATTCAAGCTATTAATTTTCTTTGGTTTTTGAAATCAAATTTGTTCTGGTTACGATTATATCAAAAGATCTAGCATGCAGTGTACCTACTGTTTAACAGTTTAATATCAAAGTACATATCTATAAATTTATAATCTTTGTTTCATTATTGCCTCCCAAAAACACAGTTGGATCTGAATCAAGACCAAGCATATCACATTCTAATTTCTAAATTCTGATTCTATTTATTTTTTTTAAATGAACTATGAACTTTAAAGTAATTATATTTTAATTTGATTAGATAAGCTGCAGCCTACAATTTAATATGGATATATAACTATATATATATATAGATATATAAAACGTGTCCCTTGTGTCCTGTTTCCGGGTCGCTGCATTTCGTATTGAATACTCGTATTTACGTGTCCTCTGTGTCCTCGTGTCATGTGACTTAGCTTATCACCATAACCAAACAAATTTAAATAGATCCAGCATATCACAAACCATTGAATGTAAAGAATCCAGAACAATTATCAAAGCCTTTTCCAAAAATGAGAATTCGAACTCCAACATCCTCCACCTCTGGTTCTTTGAACAACTTGTTTTAAGGGCACTCAAAGAAGAGATTTTTATTCCACTATAAACAATTTTCTTCTAACTAAAAAGAAATGTTTATGGGCAGAATGATCCACAGATTGCTGGCTATTGACAGTTAGAACCACACAGAAACTCCAAAACCACAGATTTTCATAGTCTATAATTGCAGATCAAAACTGCCAAATTAGATTTCATAGTCACCAAAAACCAAGTATAACCATCCAAACAAGTTCTCTCTTTTCTATCAAATAAGATAAGATAGTCTTATTAATGTCCAACAAATGACCACAAAAGTGGAGGCTAACAGGTATATCCAGTTTAAATGCTGTGGGAGTGTGAAAGCAACTCACATATCAATGAAAAGAAGGAAGCATACTAAATACCTAGATAACAGTTATAACCCAGAAGTCTAGCAAAAAGATAAGATAGTGGATAGTGTAAAACCAATGATACAATAATAAGGCTAGAGGCTGAAAATCTCAATGCTGTGTGAAAGACAGAGTTGATGTGAAATCATGTTCTCAATGGCCAAAGGGAACAAAGGACCAGGATGTGGGCTAATTGTTGGAGACGTCAACCACTGTAAAAGGGCATGTTACCACTCAAACTAGCAAGGGTTGGGGATCCTTGAAGGGCTACTACTAGGCTAAGGGCAACAATGGAGCAATAACCCACTGTCACCTGGGCCAAGGCTCCCTGCTCTTTATGGACTTTCACCGATGGGAGAGGACCCGTTATGATAAGGATCACGAAATAGATGGACAAACGATAGGGTGAGGGGTGATCCTGGAAGCCTATTCACAAGAGAGCCTCAAATATATGGCTTGTTTGCTTTGGGAAGGCAAGGTTGTAAGCTCTCAAGGAAGGGCTTAAGATGAATTTCAAAGTTCAGGTTTAGGGTATAAATCTTATAGTCGAGGTCCCTAGGCCGTGAGATTCTTGTGAAAGCTTAGATTCCAAGTGATCCTTGAAGGATTATCTTTAATAGCGTATGGGACCACACAGGACCAAGTGGATTCAGGGTTAGGTCAAGGGGGGAGGGGTTAGCAACTGAGGATATGCTTGACCTATTCTAGAGGGAGAAAGGGATCAAAGGAAGAATTTTTAGTGCAAGACAATGTGACAATCCCAATGAGGTATTTAGCCTAAGGAAACCAAGGGCAAGATTGACCTTGAGGCTAGGGCTTAAGGTATCTCACAATCCCACTGTCGGAATTGCTTCAAAATTGGATGGTGCCTAGGAGAAACCCCAGCATAGAGGATGCCAAGAGATTGAATTTTTTCAGTGGGTGGTTTGCAAGATAAATGATGCCCTAGAATTCCTAGAGGGTAGACCTAGAAAAGAAAAGGTGAGAGAAATAAAATAAGTTGAAGGTGATCACTTCTATGGTGGACCAATGCCTAGTCCTTTGGGGAGATTTGGAGTCAAGAGTAATTGTGACTATGTGTATTGAATTTTCTATATCAAGGAGGCCTCAAAGACAGCTTCGCATAGCATTATGGCAGCAGCAAAAATAGCATCAAGAGCTTTATACTTCGTTTTGCAAAATTGATGCCTTATCAATATGAATTTCAACGAAGAAGCATCTCTAGGAACATTCATTCATAATAAATGGTCCATACATGAAGCATCACTATCTAGAAACCGGATTTCCACAACTTCACATAAATGGATGCAGTAAATTAGCCCTAGCATAGCGAAATCCTAACAACAATGTAGGTGACAAAAATAGAAAGAGAAAATAGCATTAACTTGCACTTACATGTATTAAGAGTATATCCAACCATCATGAGTTTGCCAATCAAGAAGCTCCAAGACGAGAAAATATTCCAAACATCAAAATTCATTCTATGCTCCAAAATTCGTCCTCCAAGAAGGATAACGAAGTTCTTTATAGAGATACAAGTCCAATCCAAGTGATGATGCTAAAATGAATTCACATCACTTGCATTTATATACTTCTAATGAGTTTGATTTAGCTAATTAGGCCTAATTAGCCCCTAAAATAAAATAATGTACAACATAACTAACTTTTGGTGACAAGCCCACCAAACTAGCTCATAAACAAAAGAATAAGCCTTTCAAGAAGTCGAATGATCAATAGTACATGCCGTTGGGCCTTAGAGGAGGACTGATGAAGTCCATAGGTGCCAAAAATGTGAAATAGGACTCCCAAAAGTAGTGGACAAGGGGTTAGCCCCTTGTTCTCCAAATTGTAAACCTGTAGTGCTCTCAATGGGTGTGGGGGCACACAAGTAACATCATGGGTCTCCAAATAGATCGAAGGTGCTTGTAAACCATCTGCAAGGGCTTGGATGATGGTGTAAGTGATGCCACATCATCATACAGGTCTTGGGTCATCTGCCAAGTGCATGATACAACTGTGGGGCCGGTTAGGCACAGTGAACCAGGTGCATCTTCCTCGTCCAATAGATGAAACTCGAGCAATCTTTGAACATCTTTGGGGATCCATAGAATGTTGTCTATTATCGTGGAGGCCCACAATTGTCTACACACACCCTACATGTGCCAATGTAGCCTTTTGGAGTGTTAAGACCCCTTGCCTTCCAATACAACAAGTCATTCAAAGAAATCGAGTTAAAGAGCTTACAAACCATGGATAACAGGTAGGCACTTCATAATGGCATGCCCTTTCATAGTGGGCTTTGGCATGTGTTAATGTCTCCAAGCTCCAAGGGGGTTAACCAAGTACCCTATTAGGTGGTTTTTACTTTTAAAGGGGATGATATGTCCAAGATACCTCCTTCAAATGGTGGTGGCATGTTATAAAGTGATGGAACACAGTAGGGGATGGAGGGAGCAATCTTGGGTCACATGCCAAGGTACAAGGGT
The DNA here is from genome assembly GCA_000404065.3 of Pinus taeda. Lineage (NCBI taxonomy): Eukaryota > Viridiplantae > Streptophyta > Pinopsida > Pinales > Pinaceae > Pinus > Pinus taeda. Next base: position 282,795 of record APFE030962563.1, on the reverse strand, counting down.
AGTTAATAAAAGGGAAGCCCACACCTGCGTATATAATGTATAGGAGGGAGGGATCGTGGTACATGACCTACCCCGACCTTGATTTTTCCGTTGATTTGGGGTAGCATCAGATGTGCTCTAGCCACGAAATTTGGTGGAGAGGTTGGGGCACATGAGATCTCCAATACCCAGAAAGGGTTTGGGCAGATTCTAAACAATTCAGGAGATATTAAAATAATTAATATTTTTAATGGAGTCCCTAAGTCTAAACTTAGGGAAAGTAATGTGTATTAATATGAAACTATGTTATAATAGTCCAAAAGGCATGGATCAAGCCAGATCTAATCTTAGCCATTGATTAGAGACTTAATCTCGGCCATTGATATGTCAATAGGAAAAGTATAAGAGGAGGCTTGAGGGTCATTTGGAGGGTACACCAGAGTGATCAGTGATTCTATTCTCTAGAGCGGGGTTTGCTAAGAGAGATAGAATTAGTGATTGAGAGTTGCAGCTGAGGGGCATTGAGTACAGAGAGACAGAGAGGCAAAGATAGTGTCAGGAAAGCAGCGCAGTAGCCGGGGAAAGTGACGCAGAGCCACCCAAAACTCACGCAGGGCCACGCAGAGGAAGCTGGGAGCTGCGCAGAGCCTCAAAGAGGCCAGCGTCGTTGACGCAGAGGGCTAGAGGGCTAACGCAGGGCCTCCTAAGGTTGACGCAGACCCATCCAGGGTGACACAGGGCTAGAGCTGGGCAAAGAGGGGCTGACGCAGTTTAGAGAGAGGCTGACGCTAGGGTTTCTGGGGCAGATTGGTGTTGAGGAGCTACCCAAAGGATTATCTGGGGTTTCATCCAGGGGATTTGTCAGAAACTGATAGGTATTACTGCCAAGGAAATTCTCTCTCTATGATATTGCTTAATAAGAAACCCTAAGATAGTTGCACCGGTTTTCCCACATTGGGTTTTTCTGGGGACATTGGTCCAAAAATAATGGTGTCATATGGTGTGATTGTTTCTGTTTCCTTTAGTTGTTGATCTGTAATATGTTGAGCATGCACCGATGTTTATTTTCAGTATTTACATTGTAAATAACTCGTTAAGTAACATAACAAGTGGGTAGGAATAAATCAGATAAAGTGCATGGAGGGTTTCTAACTAAGTAGACTTAGAAACTTCAACATTTTCAACCCTTCTTCATATGCCTTTTGCTTTTATGATTTTTCTTTGGTTAACTACTCGGGGCTCAAGGAGTAAGAGCATTATCTGTAAAGTATAGCGGTGGATACCCCCTTTAAGGTGGGGCAGTTCATTGACCACCAAGGGTTGGGGCAATCATGGGTTCCTGAATGATAGAGGAGGCTCCTCTAGGGCCTATAGGAACCAGGGTGATGGCCATGGAAATGGGGTAGAGCTCCATGTATTGGCTTTTGCCCACGTGCTAAATGTGTTTGTCCTTGCCATCTTTTGCATTTTGTGGTACATTTTCCAGTTGAATGTGGTTAATTATGTTGTTTCTTTTCTTTTTAGCTGCATCAACCTTTGGGCATCGTTTCAGGCCCGACCCAGGGTGTGGGCAAAGGGGAGAGGAAGGCTAACCCTTTTTGGACCTAGTGGAGGAATGTGGACCCAGGTGGGAGGAATGATGAATGGGGTTATAATGAGCGGAAGGGGAGTGATATATGTGGATGAGGGAGCAGGACAATGCAACCAAAATCAGGGTTTCCCACATAGTACCATCCCTAAAGCCCAAAGGTCAACAAAAGAGATCCCACGGGACTAGGGTCCAAGGTTAACACCCAAAAGAGGTCTAGGGGACAAGAGCACATACCTAGCCCACTCTTTCCGTTGAATCCCCCCATTAATCCATACCCAAAAGTATTCATCATAAGTAAACTACAATACTCAGTTACCAAATGACAAGGCATACCTTGAGGTTTGGGAGGCCCACCTTCAAACATAAGATCATGACAAATGGGTGAGGGACCACATCGCTACCTCAGGTGGCGGATAAATGGCACAAAGAGCTAATTGGTGGCTGCGAAGGGCTGCCAACTGACGATCATCTTGGACAAAAAATTTCTCCTAGGGATATCACCCACAAAATGGTGGGTAACAGGGCCCATGCAATGGTAGATGACATCCTTCAAGGAGTGACCACCATTGAGGGGATTCCACTGCACAATCCATTTGTTGGGGGAGGGCAGAGGATGTTGAACACATCTTCTAATGAGACTTCAAATCTATCCCTTGAACTAGCAATTTCCAGCAATATTAAAATATGAAACCCTCAAATCGGCTATGATGACCCTCGTGGTTGATTGTTTCGAGGCAACTAAAAATGCCACACTTAAGAGGTATTGAGCCCTGTTTCGGGGAATATAACCACCCCTGCGTACCCAACCAATCAAGCTTCCCATGACTCACATGCAATCTTGAAAAGTGTGATACTCCTAGAAGATGATGATTTGTCTCCAAACATAGTAAATGGGAAAAAACCAAAAGTTAAGCTAGAGGAACCCATATAAAAGATAGTCACAGTTTTATATACTTTCGATTGCGGATGAGGCCATGTTTGGTTGATTAAAGCATTGATTTAGTCCAATGTGAGAGTTATTTGCTAGATCTACTTAAATTATGTGAATTGAAACCCTCAAGATCTAATCAAATTCCTCTTAAACGATATGATGTTCATAACCAAGGGAAACAACAACAAATTTGTGTAAGGAAGCTTTGAGATGCTTATGATTTGCAAACCCAAGTTCAATCTAACTAGATGACAAAAGTATTAGTCTAGTGAACTTGAAAATTTTAATCGAATTCAGATAATATCTAATCCAACCCTAGATTGCATCAAAGTACAAGGGAAAAATTAAGAGTTTAAAGTGGGTGACAAAGAAAATGAAGAAGACCAATGCCTAACTTCCACTTGGGTTGTAGGGTCACACTTGGTCTCTCTTGAAGTTTTGACCTTCTTTTAAAACTCAGGAGCCTAGGCAACCGCTAAGTTTACCTAGTAAATTCCCCAATAAATACTTGGATGCTTCAAGTTTCCAGTAGGGAGGACAAGTTATTTCAAAGCTCCTCTAAGTAGCAAATGCGTAGCCAATATGGCATATACTCCCCTTGTGGCCCTTTGCTAGCTCTTTCATCTAAGAAAACATGTTACGTGCAAACACCCTTGATAGCCTTAGCCAAGAAAAACCCTCAAGGTAAACCAAAATAGACAAACAACATAGGCCAAAAATGCGACAAATATTTTTTCTCTTATTATCCAACTAGTTACAAACGAAGAAGAGCCCCCCGCATCTATATAAGGCACCTCATAAAACCATGAGTGAAAATTCACATGCTAGATATAAAACCATGTGTTAATACAACCTCTAGTCCTAAGCAAGGGACAAACACAAGAGGCACCTTCAAAACCATGGCCTAAAATCATACTAGGCCAATAAAATAATCCAAAAAGAGGTGTGCCATTCTGAATGTGAGCTAACAACCTCATAACTATCAAATGAATGGTCAACATGGGGCCCAAGAACAATTGTGCCCTCATAACCACCTCCATGAAGTAAGGAATAAATCTTAGTGTAGAAGAGTAGTCAATCAAGGAGATGTGCCCTTCAACAAAGGGGACATGATAGCTGGCATGTGTGGCACAATAAGTGAGGTGCTCCAATGAAGGTGTGGTCAAATAGGATCATAACTACCTCAACAACCTCATTACTAACTCATGAAATGGTCCAGTGCAATATAGCCACCTCATCATAACCTATAACAACCTAACATCTGTGACAATTTAATGACACATCCCAAAGAAATGTCATCAATCCCAAGAACAGTGGCATAGATTCCAATGTATATATACATGTCTATATGTTGGTACACAAATCCCAAGGAAAGACACCCACTCATAGTGGTAAGCCTAACCCCTTTATACAATTTATCAAATAATGCACGCCAAGTGATCTCTTCTAACAACATCATAACATAAGTTAATTTTAAGATTTGCCTAAGTTTTACCACAAGAGGACAAAATTAAACATAATTACATGTAACGAATCATATGAAAAGAGGTATTTCCTAGACCACTATGTTAGAAGTAGGTAAATGCGATGGATAATTTATGGAAAAGCAAAGGGAACTTCATAATTTGATGCATAATATCATGTATGATGATGTAAAGGTCCTCTATCTTGTCCAAATAGCTTTCTAGAACTCAAAATTTTCATTAATTCCACATGTAAACCTATAAGAGGGAGCTTTACTTAGAGTTACTACCTTGGCACATTGTTTCACTACCCCATCTTTTACGTGTTCTTTCTTTCTTTGATTTCTTAGTCATTTCTTTATATATCCAATGAGGTGGCATAGCTCGGGTGTTACTTATTTTTCTGGCTATTTACTTCTTTATTTACTCTTCACCTATAACCTTTTCAGCTTTTATTTGGCTTAGTATATTACACAAAATCTTCATTAGACATTGGCCAATGACATTTGACAAGTCAAACAATTGGAAATACTGAGAGTGTTAGTTTTTGTAGCATCGAATGGTGTTCTAGTCTCAAACTTTGTGGAGAAGCTAAAACACAAGAGATCACCAAAACCCAAAAAACTTTTCTGGAAATTCCACCTAGAGATAGCTCAATTAAATTAATTGACCATCATTGAAATTTTTCGTAAGTTTGAGTTAGGAAAATTGGTTAATTAATGGGAATTAATTGAGAAAGGTGAGAATTCTCTTGAAACTCACACGGATCAACTCAGAAATGATCTCAGGCATCAATGAGGATTGAGTTGTGGTCATTGGTGATCCAACTGGAGATTATAAGAGGAGGTCGATGAGGTTGATGGAGGTGACACCAGTTTCAGATACTCAATGATCAAGGCAGTTCGATTTTCTAGTAGTAGGTGATTCAACAGAGAGATCGAGCCAGTGATCAAGCAACAGGTGGCAGAGGAGCAAATTAGCAGATTTCTGGAGAAGTTTCCAATTTCGGAGAGGCAATGGGAGGAGGCCGAGTTTATTCTCTAGGAGGTTGTGCAAGGGCTTGCGCAAAGCCTCATAGAGGCAATTTGATTTGGCTGAAAGGCAAGTCGTTTCAGGGGTCGGAGGCCGAGAATATTTCCAAAAGGACCTGGCCAGTGACTTCCAGCAACAACTACAAGTAGAACACTTGATTCAGAAGCAGTTCTAGAGGAGTGTGAGTTTGGCCTGTGCAAGATCTATGCAAAAGGTTGGCGCAGGGATTAGTAGGAGCAATTTTCTGTTTCCAATTGTGTCCAAGATTGCTTGTGGAGGAGGGTAAAATTCCCTCAATAATTTTGCCAGTACTTCTCTCAAAGAGGATCGCTAGTTTGGTGTCCATTTTATTGTACTTTGAATTTCTGTTGTTGCATAACAATAAAACCCTCAACTGTTGCACTGATTTTCCCGCATTGAGTTTTCCGAGGACAATTGTCCAAAAATAATAGTGTCAATTTTATTGTGTGTGGTAGCATTTCTCAATTTCCAGCATTTTATTTTCCGCAGAGTTTTTATGGTGAAAATTGCAGTTGTGATTTATTCGTTGTTTGTTGGAGCAAATAAAGTGCTTAATAATTAATCAATTGGAAGAATAATTTCTAGTCGCTACAACTGACTTGTAAATTTTCACATGGTATCAGAGCTCAATTTGAAAAATAGGAGACTCAAAGACAAAGAGGGAGAAATTTGTTGTTTAGAGGGAGGAAGAGTACGAATTTCCTAGGGGTTGTGCAGTGCCTAGCTAGGTAGTGCGAATTGTTGGACAAGGGATCAAATTTCCAGTTGTAGAGTGCAAGAAGGGTCAATTTGTCAAGGAAGTGATTCCAACAAGCAGAGGGAGCATCAACTTAGTATTTTCACAAGGAAAACTCTCGATTTGGGCGTAGTTGTTTTTGCAGCAGTTTTCTAGAGCAAAATTAATGCCGAGTGGAAGAGAAATCACAAACACAAAGGGAGTTTTTCTTAGAGGGTTTCTAGTTTCTAAAATCCAAAATTTCCAGTTGCAGTGGGCAGTAGGACCAAGCAGATTTTCTCACTCCAGGAAGGAGTTCTAGCAACCGCGCAAGTGAAAGAGAGAGATTTCCGTCCCAAGTCGAGCTTTTGCAGTGATGGCTTCAACATGACTCAGAGATCAGGACATATTAGAGGGTGCATCGAACTATTATATCTGGAAAGCCATAATGACATTTCTGCTAGACAAATATGGTCTGAAGCAGTACGCAAAAAATGTTATTACCATACCTACAGATCCAAATCAGCGAGTGAATGATAATAAGGAGATGACAAAGGCAAAGTAGTTGATTCTCAATGGAGTTCGAGATCATATAGTCTCACATGTTGCGGTCAAGAATATGGCCAAAGAGATGTGGGATGCTCTCACAGGACTATATCAGAATCCTTCTAAGCAACAGAAGATGTTCCTGAAGGAAACGCTGAAGAATGTTTGAATGTAGAAGGGTGAAGGCATCACTCCCTGTCTCACTAGAATTCAAGATAGTCCGAGATGAGCTTCCAGTCGTAGGAGAGTTGCCTCCAGTTTGGCCCTCAACAATGTCACTTTGGAGTGGGAAGACGAGATGTGGGTAGATCTCACACAAGAGGAAATGAGGCGAGCTCTAGTAAAGAACTTCGTCAACAGTAGTAGCAGCAAAGGATCAAAGGGTGTGAAGAAGGAAGAAAATGTTGCCCTTGCATTGAAAGGGAAAGCAAAAGGTCCCAAGCAGGGACAAGGCTCGCAAGGAGAGAAGAAAAAGAAGGATTTGTACAAGATCAAGTGATTCAGGGGTGGTGAGTTTGGCCACTACAGTACGTAATGTCCTCAGAGGAAGAAAGATAAGAAGGAGAAGTAGAATGAAGCGGAAACATCCGCGAAGATCAATAATATTTCCTCTTGGCTAGAGTAAGACTTCCCCATGTATGCAGTTATACCTCCAAGAGAGAGGTGGGGCAATGTAGAGCTTTAGTCCCAAAGTTGCAGAGATTCGGGTAGGGTCCAGTGCAGATGTGACAAGGAGATCAATTCTAGATATTTGCAGTAGGACCATACCCTTGCCACAGGGGCCCATAGTATTTAGTAGCAGGAGGATCAATGTTAGTTGGTGCAGTCAGTTCCAGAGTGACAGTTATAGACTAGTTGCAGTTAGATGATGAGGGGTGCAAAGAGGGGCACAATGCAAAATGAACAGCAGTGCAAGTCTCCCAATGGACAGTGCAAAGGCTAGTACCAATCAAAGACTCAGGAGACACTTGCAGCACAATGACAAAGTTGATTCAGATACTTCTCAGTTGCAGCAACAGCAACAACAGTGAGAGGGAGTGTTGGTTGGATTGCAGTGCAGATGCAAAGTTGGCAGCAGCAAACATCATATTGCTGCACCTTATGTTGCACTGTTGTCCCATGTGTCATTGTTGAACCATGTTGTCATACAACATGTCTCATGTGCTTGCAGCACCATGCTTACAGCTACTATCCATGTTGTCCATGCTTGCCATGTTGCACCCTGTTGTCCATGCTTGTTGTCCCATTGTGCCACTGCTGCACAATGTCATTGTTGTCCCATTCTGCCACAGATGCACAATGTCATTGTTGTCCCATTCTGCCACGGATGCACAATGTCATTGTACTCCCATCATTGTGTTGTCCCAACATCTTAGCAGCGCCATGTATCCCAACTATCCTATTTACTTTGCTGCACTAGTTAGCAGCACCATGTAGCCCAGCTATCCTATTTACTAGCATGTTGTACTAGTCACCTTGCATCTATATATCAGTCCACAAACAGCCCTCAATTATGTTGCATGCTACTGTTGATTTATGCCTAGGGTTCTGTGCATGTAACAGTCTAGTTAGGGCACACCAACAAACCTAACGTATAGGGATACCCCTGTTTTGCCTCGCTATCCTTAGAGATGACTGTGGCCTGGTTAGCAGGTCCTTTCTAGGCCTCTCAGCCACCTAAACTTCATCTTCCAACTGCTGTTGTAGCAGTCCCTCACTATGGCCCTATAGACAGAGATATACGCCCCAAAATCATGCACAAAACAATCATGAAACTCACCTATAGTCTGCGGCCTGATTTGCAAGGTAAGACTACTCCAACGTGTCACTAAACTGCCCTCAAATCAGTCCTATGACTGCGTCTCTTCCAGCAAGGGAACTCGGCCCTCCTTCACCCTGAAACAAGCCTTAAACCAACTGCGTTTAGCCCTCAAACATACCTCAGAGATACGTTGTCCATATAACCTTCCACATTGTCTAGGGCAGCCTTCTAATGTTGCGGCTAGGGCATGCTATTATCTTCCTTGACTGTGTCTATGAATGGATCAGCGTATAGGGCTATTTCTTGACCAACGTATAGGTTAGGACTCCTTTGATAGTGTTAGGGTTGCCTTCTTCTCCTCCAACATCTAGGGCTTCTACTCCTAGATTTCTCTTCCACTAAAATCCAAGACAAGTGAAGAGAAATCAAGATAGAAGTGTGTGTGTGAAATGACTCTCAAGTCATCTCCTTTTATACTAAAATGTTGAGCACATGTGGGGTAAAATTGGTTGTTGGCCGACCTTGATGAATTGTCTTATAACACAAATAAATTCATAACTCCGTGAATACTTATCGGAATCGGATGTTCGTTAGATCAATCCTACACCTCTCAATGAGAGGGATCCAAGAAAAATATCAATAGCCATAAATACGATGACCCACATGGAGTTTGGCCCTAGTTGCCAATTTTAACACTCCCTCTTGTTAATCTAGGTTGTCATTGATGTCAATATGGCACTAGCCGAGATGGAAAATATTGTTGAGATGCCTAGTTCCAAATGATGATGTCATAACTCTTGTTTCATAGGAATGTCATCAATTAATATGTCAATTCACTAATGAAGAAGTCTGAAGAAGTGCCAACTGCCAAGTATTTAGAAGCCCTTAATGTATGGAGGACTACATTTGATGATGTCATATTCTTGATGAATGACCACAATTGATGATGGCACTTGATGAGGTCATGATAACATGTTTGGAGATCATTTGATGGTTGGAAGATTATTTCGGAGTTATCCTAATGATGTTGCACTATGACTACACTAGTATATCATGACATTGTTCATGCGTCATGCTACAAGGATGTTTCACTCCTACATAATGACTCTATGATTCTATGATGGCATTGATAACAATGAACAAGCCAAAGAATGAAGAAGCCACGCTGTCCCAAACATTCCTCATGTTGTCCCAAACTTTTTATGCATAAAATTTAAGGATAGTCACAAAGAAAAATTATTTTGGACACCTTGGAAGCATCCTTTGAAAATGGATCCTAGGCCATCTTAAAGAGGATATTTTCCTCTTTCTAACTAGCCTTTATTTGCCCCGAAACTTCCAATAGTTTGTGAGGTATTGAATTTTTAAGTTAAGGAAATTACTCCTAGCAATGAGTCGACCTACATTCAGACATACAAGTCGGCCTCACTTCAAATAGACGTGTCCCTTCAGTTATAAATCAAATCTCTATAAATAGACTTCTAAACACTTCATTTTGATCAGCACTTCAAGCAAGAATTTAGAGATACAAAGTACAAGAGAAGACAGAAGGCCGAGGAGAACAAGGAGACTATTGTTTAGGATGAAAAAAAAGGGATAATTTTGTTTGGACATAAAATCTTGGTCGAAGTTGCCGTATTTTCCATGGTCGAAGCTGCCATAGTTGTCGTGGTAGAAACTGTCGTAGTTGTCATGGTCAAAGCTGCCGTAGTTGTCGTGGTTGAAGTTGTCGTAGTTGTCATGGTCGACGCTGTCATAGTTGCCTTGGTCGAAGCTGCCGTAGTTGTCGTGGTCGAAGCTGTCATAGTTGTCGTGGTTGAAGCTGTCGTGGTCAAAGTTGTCATAGTTATCATGGTCAAAGTGTTGATTTATTGGGATTGGACAAATAGAGCTTGTTGAAGTCTTCTCTTGAGAACAAAATAGGGCAGAGTTGGAGAACTTTGTGAAGCAGCATATTGAAGATTTGTGGAGATCATTGAAGACCATGATGCATTGAAGCCATTATGAGGTGACCTTGAAGAAGTTTTGTTTGGGCAACATGAAGAGCAATGGTGACACCTTCATGTGAAGAACAAGGTTGTCATTGATGATGTGACGTGGAGACTAAGTGAAGGCGCAACTCAAGATTGGTAGGGCTTGTTGAAGAAAACATTGGGAGCCGTGAAGTATAACCAAACATACCTTGACAAAGTGAAGCTATAGGGTTGGAGCCCTTGGAGTTGGTGCCTCAAAGTTGACAAAGTTGGTGCCTTGAAAAGTCCAAGTTGGTGCTTGGCAAATATAGGATTGGTGTCCTTGGAGTTGGTGCTCCTAAACTCAAGGTTGGTGCCTTGGATAAGATAGGGTTGGAGCCCTAGAGGATCGAAGTCCTTAAGAAACCAGGTCGGAGCCTGAACCAGATATAGGGTTGGAGCCCTTGAGGCTGGTGCCTCAAAACTGACAAGGTTGGAGCCCTTGAGGCTGGTGCCTCAAAACTGACAAGGTTGGAGCCTTGGAAGTCCAAGTCGATGCATGGCAAATACAGGTTGGAGCCTAGGAGATTGAAGATTGGTGTCTTCACCTAGGGTTGGAGCCCTACATATATTGTACTTAATTTATTGAAGAAATTAATAAAAGCATTTTTTCTTATTTTTCATTTTGTGTTCTAAATATAAGTGATCTAACTGGTAAAAGTAACAATTGAAAAGAAATAATGATCCACCCCCCTCTCAGTATTTCCAACACCTCTCAACTAGGGAGAACTCCATCCGCTGATCCATTTGTCCAACTAAACTATCTCTACCATCAGTGCCCTGCACTGCTTTGCTTTGTTCTATTGAACCATGAAGGAGAAGAATTGATCGAGAATGTCTCATACCATTCTCTACTGACCCGAAGTCAATTTTGTTGATCCCAAATCAATATCACAAGAGAGGATCTCAAACCACTCATACTAATCCCAGATCAATGGAGGTCATCCTAGCATATGGAGTACGGTAGATACAATAATGCGTCCATCATAGTACTACTATGGTCCCTAACTCCATTTCCCTGCTCATTGGCTAGATGAGAGGTACTTCCCATGAGTCCCAGACTGCATGGGTAGGATGCCTCGACAGAAGAACCACTCATCCTGTCCCTAAGTCGCCAGGGGTATCACAGGGGAAGGCTAAGTCATTCGCCCTGTACACAACGCAACATTTGGGGAGGTTGAGTCACCTTATGGTCGCTTGTTGCTTTAGTACGTACCCCAAGACCCCCAGAGCTCCCAAAGCTCAATCTAGGACCCTCATAGGTGGTCTCTCCACGACTCCAAGTTGTTCAGGAAAGTCACAAATTTGACCTTTCCCCCGGGGCTTTGACAAAATGTCTGCGACCTGTACATCAGTCTCAATGCAATGGAGCCTCCTCGCTCATTGACGTACTATATCCCAGATAAGGTAGTATCTGGTGTCTATATGCTAGAGCAATCATAGAATACGGGATTCCTCAACAATCGAATCCCCCCTTGTTGACATAGAGGATCACTGTGGTATCCATCATGTGTGCAAGCGGCTTGCTGAAGAGCTTCCACAACCGGGCAGCTTTACACGAGATCATACTCGTAGCTATGTATTCGGTCTCAACGGTGCTTATAGCAACCGACTTTTGCTTCCTACTCAACTAGGATATCGAAGCAGAACCCAAAGAGGACCAGCACTCAGAAGTGCTCTTGCGATCCTCCACACTGCCTGCCCAGTCAACATTTGAATAATCATGCAGCTTCACATTTTTGGCAGTGTATCTCAATCCATGAGCGATTGTACCCCGAAGATATCTCAGAAGATTCTTGGCACCAATCCAGTGAGGCTCAACCATATATGAGCTCATCATGCTAACTGGAAAACATACGTCCGGATGGAAGTTCCCCAAGAACATCAACACAAATGAGTTTATGAAACTCAGAGGCATTTCCCAAATTTGGTCCGACATCACTACCATATAACTTCTGAAAGTTAACATCCTCGAGGTAGTCACGGACTTGCAGTTTACCATTCCACATCCGGAATCCAACTCCCTCTTACTTTTGCAAATGAGAGGGTCTGCACCTATCAGAAATAGGTCGTCCTCAGAAGGTGCCAGTATGAGAGGTCTATCATCCACAACTTTTGACCGATGGTTTGGATTGATTTCACTCCTAGTGAATCTCAACTTCATCAGACAACGATCAATCCTCTCATACTACACCTGGGGTGTTTTGCTTCAAGCCATAGAGAGCTTTATTCCACCTGTATACATGAGATTCCCGATCATGAAACTCAAATTCCTCGGCTTGTTCCAAACCTGTGGACCTGCTACATGAGGGGAACGGTCCCCTTGTAAGATTTTCCTTCTGTACATCTCAGACATGTACCTTCGTGCTCTTCTTGAATTCAAGCATCCCTGTCACCATCTGACTCACACCCGGTAGGGTCCCATGAGTAGACCTCTAGTGTTATAGATGAGAAATGTCAATTGACATGATCCCCAATGGACCATCTTGCAACTTGATACAAATTGCTAACCCTGAACCCATGAGAAAAAGCATCTGTGAAAATTCTATTTTCAAACACGTACTTTTCCATCGATGAATGCCACCCCGAAACCTTTCACTTCCATTGCCGAAATGGACACCTAGTACTTCTTGCGATCAGGTACATAAAGGAAATTCTTGTAAATGAATCGAGTTACCCTCATTCAAATGAGGGGTAACATTGCCTACACCCTTTCCGGGATAGGTGGCATTGACTCCAAGTATAATCTCACGATTGTTTCCATCTCTACCAAATTAGAGAGAGCACCCTTCTATCCGATTAAGTGCCTTGAAGCACTACAATCAATAAGCCAGATTCCCCTGGAATCTGAAGGAGAGGGCCAATACAAGATAATGCTTCTTTATCTTATTAGAAACAACATTTGATTCTTCGTACCTGGGGTTCCTTGCTTTCTTTGAAGAGTCGGTTGTTTCCTTGATGATTTGCATTTCCTACCATTCCTTCAATCATTGAAGATGTCCCTAAAATGATTGTTCTCTTCATCAAGAGATGTGTCCCTGCCATTCAGACACTCCTTCGCATAATGGCCGAACTTATTGCAACCAAGGCATCTACCTTTCCTTCCACCCTTAGATCTAGACTTCCCATTGAAATGATTTTTAGGTAGGCCATCAGAAGTTTCCATTGCACCATTCTAATAATATACTCTGCTTCAACTTCACCCTTAGTGAATTTGAAGAGGGATGAGGAACCCATTGATCCTTTTGTCCTTACCCAACTGTCTTCAGTGATTTCTCTTTCACTCTTGCTTGGGCTTTGTCTTCACCTTAGTGTCGATACCATGTTAATTTTAGGTATTTTCTATACTTAGAGCAATTTATTTCAATTTTCACAGTTAGCTCAATATCTTTTCCAGATTAGCAATCACATCAACATTAAAGTAAACTGCACATAGAACATAAACATAAATTGCAAAAGACATGCCAAGAGAAGAGGACACAAGATGTGGTGCTAGCCAGGGACAAACCCCAATGTGGGGAAACCTTGATCAATTTTTCTTATATGTTCTTCAATAGTTCAGTAGAGAGAGAGAGAGATAGTAAATTTACAACAGAATTCAACACTTTGACTTATCTAGATAAAAGAGCATAGATCATCTCTAAGAAGATGATACATGAGATCAGTTGAAGACATGTTGCTGCAACTGATTCTCCAAGGTGACTCCTTCACCTATCATTGTGTCGCATCTCATCATCATGTTGCACCCCACCGTGCTGCACCATGTTGCACCCATAATCATAATGGTGGACCTCCTGACCATGTTGTACACATCATACTGTTGCCCCTTATGTTGCATTGTTGTCCCATGTGTCATTGTTGAACCATGTTGTCATACAGCATGTCTCACGTGCTTGCAGCACCATGCTTACCACTGCTATCCATGTTGTCCATGCTTGCCATGTTGCACCATGCTTGTTGTCCCATTGTGCCACTGCTGCACAATGTCATTGGTGTCCCATTGTGACACTGATGCACAATGTCATTGGTGTCCCATTGTGACACTGATGCACAATGTCATTGTTGTCCCATCATTGTGTTCTCCCAACATCTTAGCAGCACCATGTAGCTCAGCTGTCCTATTTACTTTGTTGCACTAGTTAGCAGCACCATGTAGCCCAAATGTCGTATTTACTAGCACCGATGTACTAGTCGCTTTGCATCTATATATCAGTCCACAAATAGCCCTCGATTTTGCTGCCTGCTACTGTTGATTTCTGCCTAGGGTTTTGTGCATGTAACAGTCTGGTTAGGGCACACCAACAAGCCTAACTATAATATTCCTAACCCAGAATATACCTCAAACCCCAGCAAAAACTCCAACCAAATACATGCAAATGATATAATAACCCAGAAGTGATAAAATAATTGTGGAACAGCATATAATAATGTAAACCGATGATATAAGCAGATACAAGAAATGCAGCAAGAAAATGCTAAGCCATTTTATTATACTGAGAAATAAATGAGTACAAGAGGTGATCAGGCAGATGGCACCTAGACTTGCACAAGGCAAGTGAAGAAATACTCTCAAAATGACAAGAATGGCCTCTCTGCGTGTATGTTGTTGTTGTGTTGTCGTTGCTGCTAGGAAGCAAATGATGATTAGGGGCTGCTCCTCTTCTCGGAAAGCGCTGAAACTCTGGAATCGAGCTCTACTCAAGAAACCCAGAAAACTTTCCTGGAAAGGTCGATCCCCGAAAAATAACCTCTTAGGGTTCTGCGCAATTCCTCCAAGGCTTTGCGATGCCTCTGACAACCCCTCTAAATCCTACCTGGAACTCCACCTGAAAACTCTGCCAAAATCTTCCAATAGGCAAGGGCTGGTCCTCTGCTAACTCACACAGCATAAATCCTCCTGCAAACCCTAATTTCCAACAGCTGCCAGAATGAACTGCGTCCCTCTCCCAGTGTTGCGCAGTCTTCTAGAATGCTACTAAAACTGTTGCTAATGAAACTATTGCTGAAACACCCAAAGAAATACCTTGCCCAAGCAGGCACTCGAAGTCCCCCGGGGCTAAGGGTGAGATCTCCGAACGGAAACACTCGATGCACCAAAACAGTGCTACAGACTAGCTAAATAGCCAGCGTGCTAAGAAGTCGAATGACTAGCTCCAAATGCACATAACTGAATGATCCCAAATGAGGGGGTTCCTCTCTATTTTATAGCCTCTGCCTCTCACAATCCCTAGGCTCACCTTCTCCTGCGTCATCCCCTACTTGCCATGTGTTCCTTCCCTCCTGCGCAGTCCCTCCATGTGTCTGTGTGGGCCCCATTTCTGCGTCCCCCTTTGGCCCCCTTGGTTCCCCCTTAAGTCACAACGTTGTGGTACCTAGGAAGTGACTTTTTATTCTAAAGTGAGTCATGTTCCCCCTTCCTCACTTTTTTATTTACAAATAACTATAGAAGGCAAAATTTGAACAAAATCGAATATTCCAATTAGCCATAGCTAATTAGGAATATTACAGTCTCCCCCGGCAAAATGTTGCTTGTCCTCAAGCAACTGAAGTGATGGATGCTGTAAGATCTCCTCACTCTCCCAAGTGGCATCCTCATCCGGCAAATTCTGCCACCTCACCAAGAATTCCCGGACCATCCTGCTCCGCAATCGCCTCTCCCTAGTGTCAACGATAGCCTCCGGCTACAATACCAAATGCCCCTCATCATCCATGGGTGGTAGCTCATCCGTCACAGTCACCTGCTGCCCCAATGCCTTCTTCAGGCATGATACATGAAAAATGTTATGAATCTTGCTGCCTTGGGGCAGCTCCAACTCATATGCAAGTTTGCAACCTGTCCAATCCTGCGTATCACCTTATATGGCCCATAAAAGCGGGGCTTGAGCTTCTCAACCCATTTTGCTTCAGTGATGACTGTCAGTATGGCTGTAATCATAGGTAGACCATGTCCCCTACCTCGAACTGCCTCTCCACTCGACCCCCGTCGGCATACAGCTTCTGTTGGTTCTGCATTGTAGCCATGTTGTCCTTGAGAGCTCGGAGGATATCCTAACTCTCTTGGATCCAAATCTTGATTCTAGGAGCCCTGCTATCACCAAACATCACGTCGACAAAAGATAAAAGATGATACCCATATAAGGCATAGAATGGTGACATACAAATGGACATGTGATGTGAAGTATTGTAGCAGTACTCCCCCAGATGCAGCCACTTCAGCCATGCTCGTTGCTGCCCACTAACATAGTTACGCAAGTAGCCCTCCAGCCACTTGTTAACTATCTCAGTCTGTCCGTCCGTCTGTGGGTGATAGCTGGTACTCAGTGTCAACTCCGTCCCCACCAATTGGAAAAGCTCCTACCAAAACCCGCCCATGAAACAGTTGTCCCTGTCACTGACGATGGCCTTAGGAAGACCATGTAGCCTGAAGATCTCCCTGAAGAACAACTCGACCACCTGTGCTGCTGTATAGTGTGCGGATATGGCAAAGAAATGTGCGTACTTCATCAGTCGATCAACGACGACAAAGATACAATCATTGCCCTGTACCATGGGCAACCCTGTGATGAAATCCATCAAAATTCTCTCCCATTTCCCCTCCGGAATGGGAAGAGGCTGCAATAATCCTGCGGGTTGGCTCATCTCTCCCTTGTTCCTCTGGCAAACATCGCACTCTCAGATGTGTTGGAGTACATCCTCCTTGAGGCCCTTCCATGAGAACCTCTCCCTAATGGCCTTGTAGGTTTTGGTAAAACCCTCATGTCCTGCCAATGGGGAATCATGTGATGCCTCGAGTATCTTCTTCTTGAGTTGAGACCCCTCAGTCAAGAAGATCCGGTCCCTGCAGTAGATGATCTCATCGACCACCCTGTATCTATCATCTACCACCTGCCCATCCAGAACCTCACATGCAAACCTGTCCTTGGAGTACTCTACTAAGAGTCGAACCCTCCAATCTGTATCCAAGCTCATAAGAGACAACGTGGTTGGTCTACATGAAAGGGCATCTGCTACCACATTGTTCTTACCTTTGACATACTCAATGTCAAATTCATATGCTTGGATCTTACTGATCCACTTCTGTTGCCTCTCCTATAGCTGCTTTCGCTCCAAAAAGAACTTGAGGCTGTTGTGATCAGTCCTCACCCTAAATTTGTTGCCTACCAAATACTATCGATACTTTGCCGATGCATGCATGATGGCCAGCATCTCCTTGTCGTATATGGAATACAACCTCTCGTGCAGAAGGAGTTTTCGGCTCTCAAATGCTATAGGGTGACCTCCCTGCATCAATATTGCGTCGATCCCCTCTCCCGACACATCACACTCCAAGACAAATGGCTGCGAAAAATCTGGTAACGCAAGCACTGGGCAGTTGCTCATAACCTCCTTGAGCCTGTCAAAGGCTCACTGCGCTATATCTGACCAACTGAATGCCCCCTTCTTCGTCAAATCTGTCAAGGGTGCAGCAAGTTGTGAGAAACCTTTGACGAACTTCCGGTAATAAGTGCAAATGCCAATGAATCCTCGAAGTTCCGTCGCGTTTCTCGGCTCCGGCCATTCCCTGATGGCCCTGATCTTCTCGTCGTGGACGCTCACTCCGTCCACCCCTATGATGTGTCCCAGATACAACATCTCCGTCAACCCAAACTCACACTTGGAGAGTTTGGCATAGAACTGCCGCTCCCGTAAGATACGCAATATTGTCTCAATGTGTTGGAGATGCTCCTCCCAAGTCTTGTTGTAAATGAGAATATCATCGAAGAATACCAACACAAACTTCCTCAAATGACTACGGAAAATGTGATTCATACAAGACTGAACTGTAGCTGGGGCATTGGTTAGCCCAAAAGGCATCACCAAAAACTCAAAGTGCCCATAGTGACACCTGAAGGCAGTCTTGGGAATATCCTGCTCCCTCACACAAATCTGATGGTACCCAGATCTCTAATCAATCTTTGAGAAGAATCGTGCTCCCCTCAACTCGTCCATCAACTCATCGATCCTAGGTATGGGGTACCTATTCTTCAGGGTCTTCTTGTTCAGGGCCCTGTAGTCAATGCACATCCTCAATGTACCATCCTTCTTCTTCACCAACACCACAGAAGAAGCAAAAGGACTCGTGCTCAGACGAATGTGCCCAAGTGCCATCAACTCCTGGGTAGCCCGCTCAATCTCGTCTCGATAGGCCTTGGGGTGCCTATAGGGGGTGGTGATCACTGCCTGGATGACTTGCTCAAGTTTGATAATGAGCTCAAACCCCCGATCCAGTGGCTGCCCTGGTGGAATCTCTCAAAACACTATGGCATACCGATCAAGGATGGACTGGATCTCTGGATGTACCGATTGCCCTGTAGTCCCCGCCTCTGATGCACGTAGCTCCACTGCCCACTCTATGTCTCCCTTCCGGAAGACTACCTCCATCCGATGAGCCGACACAATCTAAGGCGGATATGTGTGTTGTCCCCTTATCTTCTCATGCCTCTCGGTCTTCTCATCATCCCACTCCATCTCTAGGGTCTTCCAATCTGTTGTGACCTTCCCTAGAGTAATAAGCCACTGGACACCCAATATCATGTTGGTGTCTAAAATATCGACCATGAAGAAGTGGTCAGTCAATGTGTAAGTGCCCATCGTCACCGAAAGCTCCGGAACATAACGAGCACACGTCATGGTCTGATCTCTTAGGACCAATACTGAAAACCCATCGAAGCTCTCTGTCTGAATGCCTCTCCGCTCAACCATCTATGCATCGATAAAGTTGTGGGTTGCCCCACTGTCAACCAAAACTGATACGCGTTGCCCACGTACTGTCCCTCGTACACGTAGCGTCAGATACTTGGGAACGCCTCGCAACGCTGCAAGGGCCCCTCTAGTGGGTGCAAAAGATGCACCACCTGCAGCTAGTGGTGGAGGTGGCAAAGGTCCCTGTATCGCATGGCTATCTCCTACCTCCACATCCTCCTCGTCATCCTCTTCTCCACTACTCTCGGAGAAGACCTCAATAAAATGTGCCTTGCCAGCAGCACATCTATGTCCTAGTGCCCACGGCTCCTGACATGTGAAGCACAACCGCTTCTTCTTCAGCACCCATCTGGCATTGTCATCAACCTGTACTCGTCCTAGATTCCCCCTTGGAGGAGGAATCCTTACATCCTTCCCCTTAGACTGGAAAGTTTGTCTCTGGGGGTAAGGTGTCCGGGTCTTGGATAAGACATCTTGTAAGTCCCGAGTCCTGCTAATAGCGTCCTGGAGTGTGGTTGGTCTAGTGAATCAGACTAAAACCCCGAAGTGGCTCTACTAACCCCTCTACATACATATAGACCCTCCGTGTCGTGGATAGCTCTGGCACCATCACGGAGACCTTCAAGAAATCTGCAACGTAGGTCTCTGGGCTCCCTATCTGCTTGAGCCTCGTCAGCTCGACAAAATGCTGCTCTAGATCCCTCCGATCAAATCGCTCCATCAATCTCCTGGTAAACTTGGCATATGTCGTCACTGTGGAGTGCCCCAGTGTAACCATCCCATGAAACCACCAATCTTGGGCCTCACCATCCAAATGCAATGTTGCCACCTTGATGGCCTTTGCCTCCGACATCTGGTTAAGCTGGAAATAAATGTCCAGCTTCTCCACCCAAGACTTTGTTGAACTGTTTGATGAGCCATCAAACGTAGGCAAGTGGAATCTACTCATTGCACGGTGGGTGTCACCATCATGGTAATGTCGGTTTCCTCTGTGATGATCGCGGGGTCTGCTATCCCGCTAGAGCTGAACAAAATCTCTGAATGAGAGAGATTCCCTGAACTCTTGCCCATAGGCCTGGTACTCTGCAAAATAATCGCCCATATGTCCAGGCTCTGCCTCCTACTGGGCTATGGCCCCTGTGTCTGGTCCTAAGAAAGTGGGCATGGTAGAGCATGTAGGGGCATGTGAGGCCACCTGCTGCGCAGTATCACAATGCTCCGGCAAGTGATGGGATGCACTTGATCCCTCACCAATCTGAAAAAACTCGTGGGCTCTCACGTTGTCTGGCCTCTACTGCCGTAAATCTCTGCCCCATCACCTCAATCTGTCTCGACAAATCCTGCACTAATTTGAGGAGCATATCTACAAATCTCTTCTCGTCCTCGTCTTCCATCTGCTCTGCATCCACTACTGGCTCTCTCTGTTCTGTGTCTACCACAGGTTCCTCTTGTTCTGCGTCTGCCACAAGAACACAATCTCCCTCTCCGTAGGTATTCTCCAACCTACGTCCACTATCTCTGTACCTCCTACCTCTGTAACAAATGTATGGTTTTTCTCCCGGTGTCATAGATTGCCAGCTCCACAGGCTGAGCTAGATCTATGCTCTGATACCACTGTAATATTCCTAAACCGGAATATACCTCAAACCCCATCGAAAACTCCAACCAAATACGTGCAAATGATATAATAACCCAGAAGTGATAAAATAACAGTGGAACAACATATAATAATGTAAACCGGTGATATAAGCAAATATAAGAAATGCAACAAGAAAATGCTAAGCCATTTTATTATACTAAGAAATAAATGAGTACAAGAGGTGATCAGATAGATGGCACCTCGACTTGCACAAGGCAAGTGAAGAAATACTCTTAGAATGACAAGAATGGCCTCTCTGCGTGGATGTTGCTGTTGCGCTGCTATTACTACTAGGAAGCAAATGATGATTTGGGGCAGCTCCCCTTCTCGGAAAAAGTTGAAACTCTGGATTCGGGCTCTACTCAAGAAACCCAGAAAAACCCAGAAAACTTTCCTAGAAAGGTCGATCCACAAAAAACACCCTCTTGGGGTTCTGCACAGTTCCTCCAAAGGCTCTGCGCTACCTCTGAAAACCCCTCTAAATCCTGCCTGGAACTCCACCTGAAAACTCTACCAAAATCCTCCAATAGGCAAGGGTTGGTCCCCTGCTCACTCACACAGCATAAATCCTCCTGCAAACCCCAATCCCCAACAGCTGCTAGAATGAACTGCGTCCCTCTCCTAGTGCTGCGCAGTCCTCCAGAATGCTACTAAAACTGCTGCTAATGAAACTACTGCTGAAACACCCAAAGAAATACCTTGCCCGAGCAGGCACTCTATGTCCCCCGGGGCTATGGGTGAGATCTCCGAACAGAGACACTCGATGCACTAAACAGTGCTGCAGACTAGCTAAACAGCCAGCGTGCTCAGAAGTCGAATGACTAGCTCCCAGTGCTGCGCAGTCCTCCAGAATCCTACTAAAACTGTTGCTAATGAAACTACTGCTAAAACACCCAAAGAAATACCTTGCCCAAGCAGGCACTTGAAGTCCCCCGGGGCTAAGGGTGAGATCTCCGAACGGAGACACTCGATGCACTAAACAGTGCTGCAGACTAGCTAAACAGCTAGCGTGCTCAAAAGTCGAATGACTAGCTCCAAATGCACATAACTGAATGATCCCAAATGAGGGGGCTCCTTTCTATTTTATAGCCTCTGCCTCTCACAATCTCTAGGCTCACCTTCTCCTGTGTGATCCCCTACTTGTCATGTGTTCCTTCCCTCCTGCGCAGTCCCTCCATGTGTCTGTGTGGGCCCCATTTCTGCGTCCCCCTTTGGCCTCCTTGGTTCCCCCTTAAGTCACAACGTTGTGCTACCTAGGAAGTGACTTTTTATTCTAAAGTGAGTTAGGAAGTGACGTTGGTCGCGTGTCCCTGGTCCTCCACTGCACGGTAAAATTCAAATTTCATGTTATAGAGAAATTTGGGGGGTCCTCCGCCTTACCGTGACACACCTTCCCACAAACCCCACCGCACCACGTCTTCCTAGCGAATAAATCACAGCAGGATTGTCCCGAGCTCCCATCGAATTCTCCGGGGTAAAACCTTCAGGACATGTGGACGACAAGAATGCCTCCTTGGCATCTATGACTCAGATCTCTCCCGCTTGCACCCTTCGACAAGGTTTTTGGCCATATGGTTCGACAAGGAGCCCACTCCTTTAATTCCCAACAAATGAATCTTGACCCCTGCTCTCAGCACTTGGACATCGCGCATGTTCACATGACACATAATCTCAAGTCCCTTTTGCTTCTCAGGGCCCTAGACTTCCAGCCCTTGTGGCACTTGTTTATGTGTATATTTATGTGTTAGTCTCACCATCCCTCCTGAGCTTTTGACAAGGCTCAACCCTACCCATTCAATATACATATACACATATTTCCATAATGTGTATAATCAACAATGAGCCATCTCTCTTAAGCTTATAAAGACTTTGGCCTAGCCTGCAGTTATATAGACATTTAGACATACATATATATGTATTTGAAATGTTATCCTTCTTGAGCTTGATAATGTTAAAATAGGGCTTAATAGCCCATTCTTTTTAATTTCATAACTCATACAACAAAGATTTGCCCAATAGTCAAATTTCAAGCTCATAACAATTCAAAAATCTATAGGCCTCTTTGGCTAATGGTGAGTAGAAAACAAGTTCATGGATACATGCAGGAATCCATTCATTTACTCAGGAAATACATAGGAAATCAACATTCCTCAAGCAAGCAAAAAATCTCATTTCGTAACGTATCACAAGCATTGAACAAACACATTGGATCAAGATCAATACAGGCCTTCAGCCAACACATTAAACACATTTTGAACATTCAAGGTGAAAATCTTGAGTATTACTTATCTTAGAATTTGAAAGGTCAAGCAACTGAGATTGGAACTTCGACTCTCCACCCAACTTTGGACACATTGCAGCTAAGCCTTTCTTGCAATATTCAACCCCGAGCAAGATTCTAGAGCTTGAGGATGAGTGCTCAAGCGATTAAACCAATGTTGTCAACTAAAATAGAGACTCCAAAGGATTCATAACTCCATGAATACTTATTGGAATCGGATGATCTTTAGATCAATCCTACACCTCTCGATAAGAGGGATCCAAGAAAAATATCAGTTGCCATAAATAGGATGACCCACATGCAGTTTGGCCCTAGTTGCCAATTTTAACACCTTGCCTAGAAGGTTATCACATCAATTGACGTGACTAACCCAATGGGTATACACAATAGGGGGTAGGATGATTGATTAGGGGAGGTACCTACTTGGGAGGAAGAAGTAACTTAGCACTAGGAGATTGGGAACATGTCATATACACTTTGAAGTTTGAAGTTTGGACACGTGAATTGACTTAACAATGATTAGGCTAATGGCCACACTTCATGGAGGTTAGTTCGGGACCTAGACACATGTTGAGGTGCACCATTGGACGCTAATTACCACATTGGCATGCATGAGAGGAACACGAGCACAATTACAGGAGGATCGCCTTGTATGAGGACACTTGGATACCACCAAGGAAGAGGAGCACTAGACTAACAATTTGTCGACGAGCACACAATCTTGTCAGAGTGGCATTAAGCCTTAAAACATTTATGCTTGGAGGGCATTTCATCTTAGGGGTTGGATAAACCATAGTATGACACTTGTACAACCTAGTATTGTAGAGTGCTCCATGTGGGCTTGCATTGATGGTTAACTGTATGGATGTAAGTCCTTGTTTTATGCTAGCCTCCCTCACCTATTGTTGAAAAATGTGTAACTAGGTTCAATGTTCATAAATACGAAATATACTTTTGATTCTTGTATATTGTAAAATGAAAGAAAAATTATTATTGTTATTTTTTAGCATGGGTTTCATGCTCAAGGTTTTTTATTTTAGAGGTCAAGCACCCATTAAGTGCTTTTAGGATTTGTCCTAGGGTCAATAAGTCAAAAGAGTCATTGTCATATGAAGAAAACCCCATTGGGCACATTGCCTCTAAAACCAAGTCCGCCAGGCAGCTACGAAATCAGCCTCAATTAGGGCATTTCATCCACCTTGGAAACCTATATATTGGAGGGAACTCAACCTCCTACGGACATCAATCATTCTCTCATCATTCGAGCAAAGGAGAAGAAGGAAGAAGGACAAAGGACAAGTGTTTGGGTTATTTTCTCTCTTTTCACACATGCGAAGGAAGGAGGCTAGGTTTTTGCCACTGCGAGATTGAACTTGGAGACATTGCAGAAAGGTCACAGGGAGGCCTATTAGGTCATCCTCAAGCACTAGAAGGAGGAGAAACTCAATCAAATGTCAAAGGAAGCCTTGGAAGCCCTAGATCTACTCACATGTGTGGAGGCAACAACTACTGCAGGGGCAGAAATTTTCAAACCTGCAATAGAGGCTGAAATTGTAGCTGGGAGTCAAAGTTGTGCAGCTAGAAGAGATTTCACTGGGTTTATCTTGGACAAAGGAAGCACATCATCAAGAAGGTCAGACTTGGTCTTGGAAATGTATTGGTCTTGATCTAGAGATCCTGGAATTCGTCATTTCAAGAATATATAAGAAGAGAAGAGATTTGTAGGTTTTCCTCTCAAGTGGAAAGGTTTTGGCCCTGGCTTGCAGCCTATATCCTATGTTCCTGTGTACTGTTGATCTTCTTGTTTTGATAGTTGTTTGATGATACGAATAACATAATAATAAGAGAAGAAGCTAATAAGTAAGAAAAAGTAAAAAAACATCACAAGTAGTTATCAAGTTTAAGAGAAATCATCCTAACTATAGCCCTATAGATTTCTGAACACCTATTGGATAAATAAAGAGAGAATATATCTCTTTAATCATTAATCATAATTTTACTCTATTCTTGTGAAATTCCTTTAAGGTCTTATAGGGAGCAAGCCATTAAAGTTCATCAAGTAACCCTATGAGAGCATCAAGAGAGATGTCTTAGTTGTTTTTGGAGTGACTGCTACGGTGAGATGTTAAGGTTTTAACTTGTGAGATGTTAGGGCTTTTTCTATGTTAGTAAACCCTATAAAAGGACATGACATTGGAAGGAATGATCTTGTAACATAGCCCCTACTAAGCATGGTAAAGGAGGTGAGTTAATATGTTGACCTGAACTCCAAGGTCTAATTATGGAAATGGGGTCTAAATTGTTCGATCTTTTTCGCCTTCCTCAAAACTTAAAACAAATGACATCATTGTGTCCGTCTCATTGAGACCTTTCCAACGATATATAAATTTTCCTCAATCTGACTACCAGATCAAAAGATATCGTTGTTCAAATAGTGGCCTATCAGATGACGCCACGTCACTTTGCCCTGCCACATGGCACCCAAATGCTCCCCACGTGGCTACCTGAGTCAGCCACCTCTCCACCCAATCACAGCACTATCCCAGTGGTCAACCCGCTCATGATTGTGTCATGTATTAACCCCTTTTTGTGGTTCACAAGGCCCAACATATCACATATACAGATAATATACACACAAGATATGCGGATGCGAGCCCGTCTATGGCCACTTCGTCCCGAGAATAAAATCCCAACAAAATTGCACTCAGCCCAAAAGGAACTCGTCGAGGTAAGAGTATTGAGGTTACGTGGACCCTTCATGGACTACTCCTCCACGTGTCAACTCATTACATGCTTTGGCTGCAGGCTCATGGTGGAAAATGTAACTAGGATCGGTCTTCATAATTATCTTTGCACTTGTGTCATTGTATATTTTATGTAAAAACAAAAATAAGAAGAAAAAAAATTAATTTTCAAGCATGGGTTTCATCCTCAAGTCAAATTATTATTTTATTAAAGCAAGTTCTTCATGTTCATTATTATTTGCATTGGTCAAAGTCAAAGGCTTACTCATAACCTGGAAAAAGAATTTTCAAATATGTAATTTGGGTCAAAAATTGCCTCTAGATGCCAAGTCAACCCTACCTTTCAAGTCAGACCTTCCCTAGAAGACATGTCTATTCGAACCCCTCCAGACAGTATAAATAGAGGGTGAATTGGGCTCATTTGGACAAACACAATTTGCATGATTGGTTCTAAAATATTACAGAAGGAAGGAGGGTCGAAGTCTAAAATTGACAAGTAAAGAAGGATTTCTCTTAAAGCTCAGATTTGTGGAAGTTTTGCCTTATCTCTTGTTGAAGGTTTGTTCCTGATGTTGTACGTGTTGATGGTCTTTTGTTGTTGATGGATTTGCTATGTGGAAGGAGGGCTTGACTTGGCATTTTGAGGGTTGGAGTCATTCTATAGTTATGGGTCTTGGATATCTCACTTTGATCTGACTCTGTAAGAAGATAACTTTCTAGGTTTCCCCTTGGCTTGGAGCCTATATCTTGTGTTCATTATCTTTCTGTGATCTTCTTGGTTATGTTTGGTAATTGTTTGATGAAAAGAACATAATAAAAATTAAAAAGAAGCCAACAAATTTCACAAGCAATTATTAAAGAAAGAGAAATCCACCCTAATACACAGAGATCTTGATTTCTCAACATAGTATCAGAGCTAAGGTAATGAAAAGGTTGGTTGAAGATCACTCTTGTTGGCTTCCTAAGATCATCATTTGTGGTTCATATTTTCTGTGATCCAAATGGCATTCTCTGTGGAAAAGTTTGGAAGACATTCTCTTTGAAAAATTCATATGGCATTTACATTGTGTTCTAAACAATGGATCACATTCTCTGTGGAAAGCCCTCCTCCTCGTTGTAGCTCGCATAGGGACATTGCATATGACCATATATAGTGGCATCACATCTATTATAGGAATTGTGGAATCAATCATATACAGTGACATCGCATTTGTGGTCTTTATATGGCATCGTATTTGTATGGCTCATATCTATGATTTGTATGGAATCACTCTCGCATCGCACACACTTTGGAACCGCACACTCAAGCTCGATGATTCTCTGTGGCACAGCGGTTTCTCTATAAATCGCAATTGTGTCCTTTGTGGCTTGTATTAGTTTTTCTACAGTTCGCATCAATGTTCTATGACCTCTCAACTTTACAGTAGTCTCGCTCTATATTATAATGATCTGTGGCATCAACACTATATAGTTCATATGATATCACATATATGGCATCACTTTGTGGCTCATATCCATGTTCTCGCTTGTATCTATTGAATCGCATCCTTGCTACAGAAGATCATAATTCCTGAGGCTCACATTACTCTTATCTGATTACAGTGACTCGCATTTCTATTGAGTGGAGGCACGCTTTTGTTTGTGGCTCAGATCATATTCCCATCGCTTGCATATTTACTCCAGTGACCCGTATACTATGTTCTTGTGTTTCAAATTGATTCTTCTATAGCTCGCTTGTAATCTTGTGGCTCAAATTGATTCTGCTATAGCTCAATTGAAATCTTATGGCTCGCATGGCACATATACTATGTGGCATCTTCTCTATAGTGAATGTTGTGCTTTGCGGTGTAATCCTTAATATAGTTGTTGACAGGGAGCTTTGACATAGTAATGAAACAATACCCTTAAAATACGGATAATAAAATGATGATCTATATAATAATGGGTCAATAATCTATATGACATTAAGACAATGACTTGATATGACAATGATAACAGAGATGTCGCAATTATTCATTCACTGACATAAACCTGTATAGTGACATCGCTTAGCATCATCGTTGGGCATATTGTTTGACACATGATGGTTTGTGAAGTATGTATATCGACCATGAGACCTCGTTTCTATACAATGGACTTCACCATGTTTAGAAGAAACCTAAAACTCTATAAAGAACAGTAATAATGTATACAAAGTATTATGGAGCACCTTTATGAGAAGCAGTCATATACATAGAAGGACTTACTCCATGTGAAAATTTCAGAATCTAACACATCTGAAACCCCTACTGCAATTTCTGGTTCACTATCTCCTACTTGTTCTTTACATTAACAAGTTATTTAATTACATAAACATCGAAGTAAACACAAATGCAGCCTTCACAGATATACAAATCATGCACTAAAGTAAATAGAAACAATAACAAAAGGAACACTGTTATTTTTGGACAATCGTCCCTGGAAAAACCCAATGCAGGAAAACCAATGCAGTAGATATGAGGGTTTTATAATTAAGCAGATTCTTGAATACAACTAGGGTGCCAGAAGTGGCTCACCCAACAAAGAATGTCCTCAGCAATAGTACCTCTATCCGAAGACAGATATTCTGGAAAATCAACAACCTAATGATCAATCCCACTGTGACTCCGGTTGTTACTTGTGCTTGACAGTGAAATTTGATCCAAGCACTACTCTGGAACTGCATCACCCTCTCTCGGCTCTGCGTCAACTGATCTGCTCTCAATCAGCCCCACATAATCTCCCAGTGCTGCCTCTGAAGCCCTCTACGACTTCTGCGTCAGCCTCTGCGACTTCTGCATCCTCTACAGCTTCTGCGACATCCTCTACGACCCTTTGCATCCTTTGTGCTGGCTCCTACGGCCTCTATGTCATCCCTCCTAGACCTGCGCTGGCTCCTACGACCTCTATGTCATCCCTCCTAGACTTGCGCTATCTCTCTCGGCACCTTGCTACCTCTCTGCTATGTATTCTTCAACCTCTCGCTGAACTGACCCTTGCTACAACTGATCACTAACTCAATTTCCTCAACAAGCCTCGCCCCAGAAAATCGAATTCTTGATCTCTCTTGGTGTATCTCCAACTGACCCTCAAGCCTCCTCTTATACTTCTCCTATTGACGATTCAACAGTCAAGATTAAGTCCCTAATCAACGGCTAAAATTAGAACTGGCTTGATCCTCCTCACTTAGAACTTTCTCACCCATATTATATTAATACACATTAATATTTTTATTTTCCTCAGTTTAGACTTAGGAACTTATTAAAAATATTAATTATTTTAACATCTCTTCATCCGGGTGGAATTTCTCCAAACGATTTCTGGGTCTTGGAGACCTCATGTGCCTTAGCCTCTCCACCAAATTTCATGGCTAGAACACATCCGATGCTACCAAAAATCAACACTCCAACAATGAGGTCGACCTAAAAGGAATAATTTTTACAATTAGATCATTGTTGCAAGCATAGAAATTTGAGTCACCTTGTTTGAAGAAGGGGTTGAAACTATGGAGGCTGAGATCTTGAAAAATCGTTACAAAGGACTTTGCAAACATATCTTTGTAGATCATACGCTAGCTTGAAGGACAATGTATTGAGGCACCTATGTCAAAAATATACATTTGATGAAGGACGATTGGACTTGATACTTGAAGAAGAACCGGATCTTTGCAAAGAAGACATCAGGTAAAGTTGCAGAGGTATGTATAATAATATGTATCAAGTCCTCTAGCTCATGATGGTTATTTGAAGGATAAAGGGATTGCATAAATATAGATTAGAGAAAATGACATATAATTGTTGATATGGTAGCACTCCAAGTATTTAGATGAATGTGGAGATTATATCTTGGGACCTAGAAATGAAATGCATTAGGGTTTTGCAACATACTTATAAAAGCTTTGCATGATAAATCTTGATGACTATAAAAATCTAGGGTTTGTAGAACTTACAGTTTGTAACATCTTGAAAGTTTTTGATACCTAAGGTTCATAAACCCTACATGAGACTTGGATTGGAATACCCAAGAAAAGGAAACCCTAATTAATTGCTTTTGTTGTAAAAAGGATCCAACTTTTGAGTTTGACAGATATGACATCATGGAGACAAGGGTGATGAACAAGTCCAAGATTAAGAGGGAGCTAACCGTCTTCAAAAGGATAAGTACTCGACATTTTGATTATTATTATAGCTATTTCATCCTTGTACTTTGCCTTTTTGTTCTTTCATAAAGGTTACAAGTCAAGTATGACTAGCAAAAGGACAAAGTAAAGAACATGGCAAAGCATAAAGATGAAGAAGACGAGAAAAGTTCGAAGTTAGCATCAACAAAGTAAATTAGAGGACAAGAAGTTTTCACTTACCTCAGATGGAAAGAGGGAGTTGTAAAGACTCTGATGGATACAATATTAAAGCTTGTTGATTGGTTCGTTCTAGGAACACATTAATTGATGAAGGAGAGCTTTATAAAGATAGACCATACAAAGGAATTTAGATCTTGTTGAGAAATCTAGGGCATTCAAAGTTAACAATTTCTCTGCTTGATAATTGCGTGTGATGCACTTTTACTTCTTATCTTATAGTCTTTTCTTCGTTAGCTTATTAATGTGTTCTTTCATCAAGACAATTATCAAAATGCATAATAAAAGACAAGTGACACAGTATGTAGGCTTCTCCAGCCAGGGTTAAAACCTCTCACCTCTTGAGAGGAAAACCCGATCAAAATTCTTCTTCTAGATCTTCAATTGATAAATACCAAGACCTTGACACAGACCCTTGACTCTAGTATCCTCTTAAGAACCTTGTCGCTAACCTTGATGCTCTGCCTCTTCCTTCCTTCACCTTTCTTCTTGATCTAGAACTGCTCCTTTTCAGCTCCTTCTAGAGAAACTCAGTCTCTATTCTTTTTTGTTGCACCTTCACAACTTCCCTAGAGAATCTCGGTCTCTAGGTCTTCTATAGAGAAACTCGGTCTCTACTTTGATTACCCAGAAGAATACTTTCTTTCCCTTCTTTGCACTTCTATTCTCTTCCTTAATCGTAACACTGCCTTTCACCCTTTCTTCACATTTCTTCAAGTCGAGTTGCTTGCCCGAATTGTGTCTCTAAATGAGGCCAAGTTCCTCTATATATATACACCTCTTCACTAGGTCTTTAAGCCCACTTGACAGTTGGAGTTAGTCCTACTTGATCTAGTAGCTCCTTCACCATTTGTAGGCCGACTTGAAGAGGTTTCATGACAATTTCTTGGAGGATACTTTTACATAGACAAGATGACATTTTACAAAGTGTAACATGACTTCATTACATGATAGCGACTCTTACATTTTATGACTAGATGACACATAAATCCTAAAGACTCTCGATGGGAGTCTTGACTCAAAAACAAAATCCTTGCTCATGAAACCCATGAAGCAAGTCAATAAAATAATTTCATTTTTATTATTTAAATCCCATTACATAAAATCATATTTACATGTCATTATGAAGACTGAACCTAGTTACACTTTTCAATAGATCTCAAAGGGGGCTAGTAGCAGGATTCGACATGAAGAATCCCACACCTTGACTTGACGCCATTGTGATTTGGTAACTCCGATATTGATGATTTGTTTTTGATATGATTTTGCTCCCTGGAAAGACATTGTAGAAGTATATGTAGAGGCTGGAAAGATAGTAGTTGAAATAATTTGTTGGATGAGATTGATGTACCTATCACTGCTTGGATTGATCATGTAACACATGGATTGTGTGGATAGCACTATTAATGGCTTGGAGAAGCATAGGGGCAGAAATGATATCTGGAAGGCTTATATGACTTACTGAAGAATATGAAGCAAAACTCTGTCATGAAGAATAGAAGGCACGTGCTACTAGCTATGAGAAAGCTTGGCTCCTTGAAGATAATTGATGAACCATTTGATGATAAAGTTGTTTGATGATTGACAAGATCTAGAAAGGTCGAAGTTTGATATGTTATGATGTTGTTAGATATTGAGAAACCTTGTCATGAAGATAGAATGTGAAAGAATTTAACTCTGTAAATTGTTTGACATCCAGAATGTTCGAGGCTTAGGTATGATGTAATATGAGAAAAGAGCCCTACAGCTACAACTATATCTCCACAGAAGAATAAGTAGCTGATGTATTGATGAAGTATGACACCAACTAAGGATTGTGATGATGTCTCCCTAGTTGAGAGGGAGTAAGAGATCTCCACCTTGTTTGAGATGGAGTAAGGACTACCTCCCTAATTGAGAGGGAGTGATAGAGGAGATTGTATTCTCCATGTGTCATGCACTAGGTCAGGACTAACAATCATATGTCTAGTGAAGGAACTAGGACGAAGAATAGAGGATTGGATAAGCATTTGGGACCGATACTCCTTGAGGATTTGGAATCCAAGACAGGTAGTAGTCTCATGGACCAACACATTTTGAGGATTGGACAGGGTATTCAACATAAGAGTGGTCGAAGAGGATCGATATTCTTTGAGGATTGCGAATCCAAGATAAGAATAGTCTTGTAAGGACATATCTGGTAAACAACTAGATGGAGTATGTACGTTGAGAGGCAGCTGTGGTGGTGTCCAAATGTATGCCTCCCAGCATTGTGCTCTAATCTAGTGGAGAGTTAGAGCTTGTTAGTCAAGGCCTTGCTACATTGCAATTTGACAATGTTGGTTATGATGCAGATGCTTGAAAATGGCTTATCAATCCAACTCTTCTTATGAGAATATTTCAATTTGAGAGTATCCTCATACTAGTTATGTAATCATGAATACCTCCCTAGTTAAGAGGGAGTGTTGGAAAATGTAACTAGGATCGGTCTTCATAATTATCTTTGTACTTGTCTCCTTGTATATTTTATGTAAAAACATAAAGAAGAAAAAGAAATTTTATTTTTCAAGCATGGGTTTCATGCTCAACTCAAATTATTATTTTATTAAAGCATGTTCTTCGAAAAGGAATTTTCAAATATGTAATTTGGCTCAAAAATTGCCTCTAGATGCCAAGTCGGCCCTGCCCCAGAAGACATGTCTATTTGAACCCCTCTTGATGGTATAAATAGAGGGTGAATTGAGCTGGTTTGCACACACAATTTGCATGATTAGTTCTAAAATATCGTAGAAGGAAGGAGGGTCAAAGTCTGAAATTTACAAGTAAAGAAGGGTTTCTCTTAAAGCTCAGCTTTGTGGAAGTTATGCCTTATCTCTTGTTGAAGGTTTGTTATTAATGTTGTACATGTTGTTGGTCTCTTATTGTTGATGGATTTGCTATGTGGAAGGAGGGCTTCACTTGGCATCTTGGGGGTTGGAGTCTTTCTATGGTCATGGGCCTTGGATATCTCACTTTGATCTAATTCTATAAGAAGAGAATTTTTATGGGTTTTCCCCTTGGCTTGGAGCCTATAACTTGTGTTCATTATCTTTTAGTGATCTTCTTGGTTATGTTTTGGTAATTGTTTGATGGAGAAAACATAATAAAAATTAATAAGAAGCCAACAACTTTCACAAGCAATTATCAACGAAAGAGAAATCTACCCTAATAGGAAGACATCTTGATTTCTCAATAGCTCGAGCTCCACCCTACCACATCGTCCCAGCCAATACCACTTTGTGATGCATTCAAACCTGGCTATCTGCCACTTCAACCTTGCTTCAACCAATCGCTTGGTCATGCTTCCTTACACCTATGTAGGTGGGCCCCACCACTGCCACCTCAACCCAAGACTAAAATCCTAGCAGAATTGCGCCTAGCTCCACGAGAAATCACTAGGGACAAGGCGTCGAGGCGATGTCAGCAGCGCTTCCACCAGGGTGACACCACCCTTCCACGTGGCTCCCCTCAAGGAGTGTCACGTGTCACTCATCTATAGTCAACTTGGCCCTACCAAAATCCCAAAACCAAGTGACATATGTCCCACCTCCCAGGTCACCACGTGGCTTTGAGGCCATGTGGCCTACCACGTTGGTCGCGTGTCCCTGGTCCTCCACTGCACGGTAAAATTCAAATTTCATGTTATAGAGAAATTTGGGGGGTCCTCCGCCTTACCGTGACACACCTTCCCACAAACCCCACCGCACCACGTCTTCCTGGCGAATAAATCACAGCAGGATTGTCCCGGGCTCCCATCGAATTCTCCGGGGTAAAACCTTCAGGACATGTGGACGACAAGAATGCCTCCTTGGCATCTATGACTCAGATCTCTCCCGCTTGCACCCTTCGACAAGGTTTTTGGCCATATGGTTCGACAGGGAGCCCACTCCTTTAATTCCCAACAAATGAATCTTGACCCCTGCTCTCAGCACTTGGACATCGCGCATGTTCACATGACACATAATCTCAAGTCCCTTTTGCTTCTCAGGGCCCTAGACTTCCAGCCCTTGTGGCACTTGTTTATGTGTATATTTATGTGTTAGTCTCACCATCCCTCCTGAGCTTTTGACAAGGCTCAACCCTACCCATTCAATATACATATACACATATTTCCATAATGTGTATAATCAACAATGAGCCATCTCTCTTAAGCTTATAAAGACTTTGGCCTAGCCTGCAGTTATATAGACATTTAGACATACATATATATGTATTTGAAATGTTATCCTTCTTGAGCTTGATAATGTTAAAATAGGGCTTAATAGCCCATTCTTTTTAATTTCATAACTCATACAACAAAGATTTGCCCAATAGTCAAATTTCAAGCTCATAACAATTCAAAAATCTATAGGCCTCTTTGGCTAATGGTGAGTAGAAAACAAGTTCATGGATACATGCAGGAATCCATTCATTTACTCAGGAAATACATAGGAAATCAACATTCCTCAAGCAAGCAAAAAATCTCATTTCGTAACGTATCACAAGCATTGAACAAACACATTGGATCAAGATCAATACAGGCCTTCAGCCAACACATTAAACACATTTTGAACATTCAAGGTGAAAATCTTGAGTATTACTTATCTTAGAATTTGAAAGGTCAAGCAACTGAGATTGGAACTTCGACTCTCCACCCAACTTTGGACACACTGCAGCTAAGCCTTTCTTGCAATAGTCAACCCCGAGCAAGATTCTAGAGCTTGAGGATGAGTGCTCAAGGGATTAAACCAATGTTGTCAACTAAAATAGGGACTCCAAAGGATCATCCACCTCCACCCACTAGCTACTTAGTGCAGCCAGTTTCTCACATGGAATCCAGAGGTCCACCACCTCAACAAGGAATCCAGAGGTCCACCACCTCCAACCATTAGCTACCTCAATAAGAAATGGAGCTCAACCATCACAGGCTAAAACAGGAAATCCAAAGGCTCACCTCCACCCTCAAATCAACAAGGGAATCTAGAGGCTTATACCTCCACCCTCAAATCAACAAGGGAATCCAGAGGCTCACACCTTCACCCTCAAGTAAGCAAGGAATCTAGAAACTGACACCTCCACCCTCAAGCAAATAGGGAATCCAGATGCTCAACACCTCCACCCTAAACCAAATGAGGGAATCCAGATGCTAAACACCTCCACCCTCAAAAATTCTTTCACACAGTGGTTCGACCCAATCCTGGGCATCCAAAACCCACTATATAAACCAAAAACCAAGCAAAGGGGGCTAAAGAACTGTTCTTACCAGGAATCCAAGAAACATAGCTCCACTCAAGTTGTTAAGGGAATCCATAGAAACCTATCTCCACCCTCTAGCCTTGTAGGGAATATGGAGACTACTGTCCTCACCTAAGAGATATACCTACCATCTCCCAATGCTCAACCAAATGATTTCTCTACCCAGCTATGTCTACTACAACCTTGTTTCTGAGAGTTCCTTGGTGTTCTTCCTTAGCAGTGCCCCGTTGTGTTTGCATTCTCTGCTTCAGAGATAATATTCCCCTCAATGTGTGAGAGTGCTCTCTTCATGAATGCTCCCTTCCTCCTACAGTGTGTAAAGTGTCATGATCTCTCTCCATTATGTAGTTGCAACTGTTTTTGGTTGATGGGAAGACATTGCTATCAGCCCTTCCTTCTCATCCATGGTGATTTTGTCGTATCGTATTGGTGGTGGGGATGTTGTATGTCAGCATTGCCCCTTCCATTTCATGTTTGTTGACTTCAAGCTGTCCCAGCTGCCACCGCAGCCTATCCTCCTTAATTTTTTTGTCCTCTCTGCCTTGTGGATTTATCCAATAGAGGCATGGCTCTTTTTCTCTTTCTTGCTCAATTAGTTTATAAAACCATTTCATTCAAGACACACCTACTAGCCTTCAATGGTTGACATGAAACAAGTCAACCTTCCTTCAAATCCTAAGCAAACTCCTTCCTCAAACTATGGAATTTGTGTCCCAATTCTCAGGTCTTTTAAGTATAATCAAAATATATGAAATATTTACAATAAAGGGGAATTAGTCTAGGGTTGTCACAGATGGATTGTCTTATGCCTCTTGTAGTAGTGCTAAGGTTCTTGCCCTAGTAGAAGACATGGGTGGAGCTAATTTAGTTACCTCTTTCTTGTGGGGGTATGGAGGCTTGGGAAAGATCATGGAAAGCATAGTTTGACGAGTCTTCGGTTAAGTGTGATGGTTTACTTCAAAGAACTAGATTATCGCATTCTTGATATTCCATTGATGTCTTAATGTTTATGTTGATACAAAAGTCAATAACCTAGGGTTTGAGGACCTATTCCCACCAAAATGGGTAACCCCATAGGAGAACTGTTTCTCCTACATTTGACAGCCAGTTGGAAAACTAGCCAACCAACAACCCCTAATAGCCACTATTTAACGATCATATGCCATGTGCCTCCACAATTTGCACTAGCCATCTGCTTCTCACAATCTGGCATTTACAGTCAGACGAAGGTGACCTATTATCCAAAAGGTACTTTGATCATTTTGCAATCGAGTGCTTATACTTGTTTGTTTTGGGCATTTAGTACAGATGAAGGGGTAATCTGGAAGATTGGTTGATCTTGACCGTAAATTTGTTCTCTCACCATACTAGAGGTGTTAAACTTTAGCCCTAGTCCAATTGGACACCCCTTAAGACGTTAGGGTTATAGAAGGGGCACTACTTGGAAAACCCTGATTGAGATTGAGTGTTCATTTTCCCCAATATCATACTTTCCACTTTCCATCATGCATTATAAGCCCCATATGCCACACACATGTTGCAAGTCTAACTTGTAATTGGTTCTTTGGGATTTGGCACCCCCTTGTTCACACTCTTTGAGTAGGGTCGGAAAACTATTGCCTTGGAGGTTAATGCAACTAAAAAAGTGGAAAATCATATCATGCCCACAATAAAAGAAAAACTAGAAAATCAAAATGCAAAATATGGTCGGGACAAAAGTTAGCACGTGGGAAAAAGCTTAGCATGAGCTTTAACCTCCTCATTGGCCATCACCCACTTCCTGAGCACATGATGCTCATTTACATAAAAAGGAACCCTTGCATGTCCCAACCCAAACGAGCGATAACCTGACTCATCTTAAGGGGTAATACAAATGCTACATCATAAAGAGAAAGCTCTAACCCTTGAGCTATATGTGGTAATACACAGCATTATCAAGAAGTAAAAGGCACACAAGATGTGTGGAAAAAGCAAGTCGAGCAAGGTAACTCATGTCTCCACGATTGCTCCATCCTTTACATCCATGCACTCAAGATGTGGACACCCCATCAACTAGTCCCTTGGTCCATGCCACCTAGCCATGATGCCTTTTCCTCTTTAGAGTCACATATCTACACTAACACCTATTAATCAAGGGGTTGACCCTGGAACTGTCACTTCCCCTTGAGGTTGGAAACACCTAATAGGGTTGACCATTAACCACCTCTATCAAGGTAGCGAACACCTTTACAGGACTTGGTCTAGTTAGATATCGGAAGGTGATCCTTGTTTGAAGTATTAACATGCCCTTAACATTCAAGCTTGGTCTACATAGATGCATATTGGTCTTGGTCTCAGATGGATGGTTGTTTTCTCCAATCCATGTTGTTTTTGTTAAGTGGTCCACAGTAGCCCAAACCTTGACGGCACCCACTCCACAAGTACTCAGGCCTTTTAAAGAGATATATGGCTTAGCAAATGCAGTGTTGAGAGAGTTGAGCCTCCTGACAACATGAGCAGATGTTACCTGTCCCAGAGCACCCTCAAGACCCAAGACATTGGTCTACTTTGACCTAGGACAAAGGATTTTTCATGATGACACCACTAGACCCAGTGTGTCCCCAGGCTGGCCTTGACACAGCTTAATGGGCAGGGCCCTGATTTAGAGTCTATATTGGGATGGTCTCCCATTGAGAGACAAAGGAGTGCTAGTTGCACTTGGAGAAGCCCTAATGCTAGAGTGAAGAGGCCTTATTTGGACAGTTGCAGGCCCATGGAAACCACATGATTATTAGTTTGTGTAGCTCGGACAAGTGTTCTAGTCTCATGTGGTGTTTATGAGGCTAGATATATAGATGGATTAATTATCTCCAACACCTAGAAAAAGCCTCTAAGGAAAATTGTCTTAATTAGAATTAATTACCTAGTTTAATTATTTTCCTAAGTCTTAACTAGAATTAATTAGCTAGTTTAATTGTTTTCCTAGTTAGTGCGAGTTGCCAGTAGAGGTCGAGTTTGCATGGTCGAACATATGGATCAGTTCAGGGTTCAAAAGGAGGGCCGAATTTAATAAGAGGGGCCAAGCTGCTTATAGGAGATCAAATCAGCTAGCAAAAGTTAAGAAATTAATTTCCAAAGGTTTGCCAATTTACGACAAACATTTGTAATAATTTTCAATTACAGAATTGTTGGGGCATAGTAAAAATACTCATCTACAGCACTAGTTTTCCCTTCACTAGGGTTTTTTCCAAGAACATTTGTCCAAAAATATCGATGTCTATTATTCCATGTGTATGCAATATTTTCTCAATTCCTATGATTTAATTTCGTGAAGTTGCGGTAATGTTTTATTCAGTATTTGTTGCATATAAATTGAAGAAGACAAATAATATAATTCAGATAGGTGAATAGTAACAAGTAACTGCAACAGCATTAAAATTTCACATGGTACCAGAGCATATCTGAGGATAGAAGAGGTTTTGTGCAAGTAGAGGAAGAGAAAATCCAAGGGTTTAAAACACATTTCATATTCTTCAGTTTATTTGGTTGTAGTTTTATTTTTGAGGGTTTATAAAATGGCCTCAACAGGATTGAGAGATTGGGACAAATTGGATGGAGCCTCAAATTTGTGTCTGGAAAGCCAGAATTACCTTGTTCTTGGAAGAAAATGGTCTTAAGGAGTATGCGAATAGTGTGATTGCCATAACGGCAAATCCAGCACAACGCACAACATACAACAAGGAAGATGCCAAAGCCAAGAGGACAATCCTTGATGGAGTCAAGGACCATATAGTTTTGCATATCATTGAGTTAGAAATAATGAAGAAAATGTGGGACATTATTTTGAAGTTGTTCTAGGATGCTACTACTAATAGGAACTTGATTCTCAAAGAAAAATTCAGAAATACCAAGATGAACAAGGGTGAAGACATTGTTAGCTACCTCACCAGGCTGAGACTGGTAAAGGACGAGTGAGCTATAGTTGGAGATAAACCAGATGATGACAAGATGGTGTGACTAACCCTGAATGGGTTTACTAAGCAGTGGGATGTCTTCGTTCAAGCCATCAATGTACGAGACAACTTACCGTGTTAGGATCGATTATGGAGTGATTTCACTCAAGAGGAGCTTAGACTGAGTCTTGTTAGTGGCAGCAATAGTAGGACTCATAAAAATGAGGAGTAACAGGAAAATGTGGCCTTATTAGGAAAAGGGAAAGCAAGGAACGGGTTTAGAAGAGAACCGAACCCAAAAGGTGAGAAGAAGAAGAAGGACCATTCCAAGGTCAAATGCTACGGCTATCATGAATTTGGCCACTATGTCAGTAATTGTCCGCAAAGAAAGAAGAGTGAAAAGAAGAGCAAGAAGCAGACAAAGGCTTTAGCAAGTGTAGATGAGCTCTCTTGTAGAATGGAACAGGAATTCACACTAATTGCTTATATATATAGCTTGACCTCATAGGATGCTTGGTATATAGATAGTGGGGCATCATTTCATATGACAAGAGTTAGGGAGTACTTCTCCATCTATAAGGAGGAGGACATGAGATTCCAGCTTCAGATGGGGAATAAGTCCAAGTACAATCCAATTGCAAGAGGGAATGTTCTATTTGAGAGGGAGAATGGCAAGTCGATTCCTATTCATGATGAGTTGCATGTGCCAAGCTTGGCCATGAAACTGACTTTCATATCTATCCTTCAAGATAAAGGTACGATGTACTCTTTAGACGGGCATAGGTGTTGACTAGGCACAAGGATTGGAAATCACTCATAACAATTAGAGTTAGGAGCGGCTGATTGTATAGGTTACAGATGGATACCCCTAAGACGTTGGTTAGCAGTAGTAATCCTAGAGATCAAGGGGGAGTTGGCATAGGAGGATGGGCCATATACAGCATGGAACACATAGATTTCTTCACGAGACAGTGACAGGTGTTCGAGAGGTGAGCATAGAGCGTGATGATGTATGCAGGGGATGTGTGTTGGGGAAGTTTGTGAAAACAACTTTTCCGAGGAGTGACACTAGATCCAAGGGTGTTCTTGATCTAGTGCATTCAAATATATGTGGACCGATGTCGACAAAGTCTCTCAAGGGATACAGGTCCTTTGTTACTTTTATCGATGATTTCTCTAGGAATACCTAGATATAATTCCTGAAGACCAAGGATGAGGCCTTCAGTCGCTTTCAGGTGTTTAAAGCTCTAGTGGAGAATGTGACAGGCAGGAAGGTAAAGGATCTTCAATTGGACAATGGAGGTGAGTACACAAGAAAAGAGTTCCAGAAATTTTGTACCAGGACAAGAATCGAGAGAGTGGATGGTTCCTTACAACCCACAGAAAATGGGGTTGTCAAGAGGAAGAATCATTCAATATTGTAGGCAATGAGGGTTATGGTGTATGACTAAGATATGCCACATTATTTATGGGCAAAGGCACGCAATATGACAGTGTACATTCAAAACAAGGTTCCACATAGAGCATCAGGCAAGATGACACCAGAGGAGGCATTCACTAGGAAGAGGCCAGATGTCAGTGATTTAAGGATATTTGGCAGCTTAGCATATTGTCACATTCCAGGAGATAGACATTCCAAGTTAGATCAAACTGCAGAGAGGGAGTACTTTGTGGGATACGACGAGACCTCAAAGGCATTTCAGATATTTATTCCAAGAACCAGGAGGATTATTGTCAGGTGTGATGTTGAGATCACAAAAGACATAGCATATAGGAGGTCCAAAGATTTGCCAACAACATATGATTAGAGTGAGAAACCAACAAAAGCTCTGAGAGTTGAGCAGTAGGATCAGGGGCAATAGAGCACGAGTACAGTTACCAGTATAAGCACAAGCTCAGGTGCAAGAGTTCTTGTGAGTTCTTAGAGTATGGAGCAACAGATGCAACAAATTCGCGAGATGCATCAGGAGGAAATAGAGGTTGACATTCCATCCTCTACGTTGGCAAGAGGAACCGTGAGGTTCAGCAGACACTTAGGGATGCGCAAGGGTTTGTAGGAGTTCCTAGGACGAGCAAGAGGTAGTAGAGACAAATAGAGAGGTACATTGGCTACATGGCATTAGTCAATCAGTTAGTAGATATCGAGCCTTCCAGCTATGAGGAGGTCATACAGCAGCAGGTGTGGCGAGATGCAATGGTTGAGGAATATACCTCAATCATGTAGAATGATGTTTGCGAGGTTGTGCCTAGACCGACAGATAGGGCAATAGTTGGATCATGTTGGATCTTTAAGATCAAGCACGATGCAAATGATAGCATTAAGTAATACAAGGCAATGTTTATGGCCAAGGGGTTCTCTCAAAAGGAGGGAATAGACTATGAGGAGACATTCGCTCCTGTGACCAAGTATACTTCTATACGATCTGTGATCTCACTTGTAGCGCAAATGGGATAGCATCCATCAAATGGATGTCAAGACAACATTACTTAATCGTTAGTTGGAAGAGGAGGTATACATAGAACAACCAGAGGGCTTTGTAGCGCACAGCAGTGAGACCCATGTGTACAGGTTGAAGAGAGCTTTGTACGGGCTCAAGTAGGCTCCCAGGGAGTGGTATGAGCACATTGTCAGATACTTGATGGGAATGGGCTTCGTGAAGAATGAGGCAGATGCCAACCTCTACTACTTAGTGGTTAGGGGTAAGGTTCTCATTCTTATTTTGTATGTGGACGACTTGTTTTTAACAGTTCACTCAGGCTCATATAGGAGTGCAAGAGGGACCTTGCAACAGAGTTTGAGATGAAGGATTTGGGGATTATGCACTTCTTTCTAGGCATGGAGGTGTGGCAGACAGATGGGGAGATTATCCTTGGACATGGGAAACACTGCATCAAGATCCTGAGGAGGTTCAGGATGGAGGATTGCAGAGCCATGTCTACACCCATGATCACGAATTGGAGGAAGATAAATGCATCCAGGGAGAAGGATTTACACCCCACCTTATACAAGTAGTTAATTGGATCTCTCATTTATTTGGTCAACACCAGACCAGATATATCCTATGCAGTAAACTTTCTCAGTTAGTTCATGGTGGAACCAATGAGAGTGCATTGGATAGCAGCAAAGCATGTGATGCGGTATTTGTGTGGTACAATCGAGTATGGGATCAGGTATGCTCGAGCTGATGGTATCAAGTTGGTCAGCTATATTGACGCAAACTGAGCAGGTAATACAGTGGACAAGACAAGTAATTCAAGGTGTTGCTTCAACATGGGATCAAGAGTCGTATCTTGGTATAGTCGGAAGTAGAACTATGTGGCACTGGTTCTGCAAACACAAAGTACATAGCAGCTAGCATGGTGACGTGTGATGCCATATGGCTTCGGAAGCTGCTAGTAGCCTTGTTTGGTCGAAGAGTTGAGACGACAATGATACACTGCGCCATTCAGAGTTGCATCAAGTTATCTGAGAATCTAGTGTTTCAATACAAGTCCAAGCATATCGACATCAAGTTTCACTTCATCAAGGATTATGTACAGCGCAGGATTGTTCAGCTATAGTATATACCTATAGATGAGCAAGTGGTAGACATTCTGACAAAGGCCTTGGGGAAGGTTAGATTTATCTTCTTCAAAAACAAGTTGGATGGTATGCACAATGTAATGTCCCTTCCTAAATTATTTTGTTACAAGTTTAATTTTCCACAATTCTGGATAGTTTTGGAGGCCATGGAGAGTCGAGACCACTCAATTTTGATAAAAGGACTTAGGGAAGAAAAGAAGGACGTATTATTTTGTTAGTGGAGTGTAGGGGCCACCCACATAAGAAAAACGCACTTGGCCAAGTGAAGAGTTTGAATAGCCTTGGAGGGAAGTCGAATGGCAAGGTGGAGGGGCCCATGTGGGAAGGAAGACCCACGAAATTATAAATAGCAGGAGCTCATTCTCACAAAGGAATTTTTGCCAATTCAACTCATTTTAGTTGCTCGAGTTGCTTAGTTGGGTCACTTACTGCTTAGCAACGAGTTTTCTGTACCGAAAAATCATCGTTTTCTTCGGGGGAATTCGAGTGCCACCATAGAGAGGTTTGATCACATAATTCTGGAGGAGAGTCGGGGATATTTCCGCGCTTACATTCAGACATTCACTCAGCCATAGCGTGTTCCAGGAGGATGCAGGAGGAGCACACGTGGGGGTCATTTTGGGAGTCTTTTGGGAAGCAATTATCGAGAGAATTTTGGTGAGGAAAGTTTAAGGATATAACAAACTTTGGGTGGATTTTTGGAGTAGGAGGAGGCAACTACAGTTTAGTACAAAATTTGCAACTCCTGGGCTAGCACAGAAGCCCCTCACTAGGCACACGTGGGAGTTGGAGGATTGTGTTGTGA
The DNA here is from genome assembly GCA_000404065.3 of Pinus taeda. Taxonomy (NCBI): domain Eukaryota; kingdom Viridiplantae; phylum Streptophyta; class Pinopsida; order Pinales; family Pinaceae; genus Pinus; species Pinus taeda. Next base: position 239,389 of record APFE030962563.1, on the reverse strand, counting down.
AGCTGGTACTTGCCTGGGAGATAAGGGAAGCCTTTGGGGGAGTTTTTGCAGCAATTTTGGAGTGCTTGGGGAAGGATTTCACTGGTGTGCAGGCAGGTTGTACTTCCCAGAAGTTTGTGGAGGACGTGATGCTTTGAAGGCCAAATTTCAGGGGTCAAAACTAGGCCAAACCCTTTCTGGGTTTTGGTGGGTTTTGCCTGAGGAGATTGGGATTAATTTGGGGAAATTTTCTGAGCACCAGAAACGAGGTTTTCAACAGTGTCTTCACAGGAGACAATACACTTTTGTTGGGGCAACGCAAGGCATTATTGAGATAGTTGATTTTCTCATTCGGGCTTGTAGTTTGATGATTGATCACTTGCGCTTTGCTACGCCTTCCTTTTGGGCAAGCGCAGGTGCACTCCTCCAACATTATTGTATTATTGCTCCAAATTCATAATAAAATGGATCAATTGCTTCTCACTTTCAGTCTATTTATGGGTGTGCACTAATGTTTGAAATGTTTCGCTGTTGAATTTGTCGTTTGCTTTGCATATCACTGTTTTTCCTAGTTTGGAACATTACAATGGTATCAGAGCCTAGATCTTGGCTCAGCCATGGGAGACTTTTCCTATGAGCGAGGAGGACAGGCGGAATATCACCTACAAGAGACAAAGGTACCAGAGTTGGGAGAGGGAGTTAGAGATTACACCGGACACTGAGGAGCGTGGGAAGGTTGTGATAGTAGAGAACATAGTGGAACCCAGGAGTAAGGACGAGATGGCCTTTGACAGCCTCTTGAAGGCCCTTAGTGACTTAGCAAAGGGACAGAAGGAGATGTTGGATTAGATCAAACAGTAGCACCGGGACCGAAGCATCCACCGAGATTTCCTATTTGGGGAGACTTCTGGGCCTCCTAACTGCATGACCACCCTTCACCAACTACTCACCCACCAGCCTCAAGTGGGCCAATTAGGACTAAGCTTCCTGCTTTCCTACCGACAACACCTATTGTGCAAGTTGGACCATATGACCAGATGCCCATGGGGGGGTATTTCAGGGAGTGGCAATCCATGGGGTAAGATTTCAAGGCAGCCCTATCTTTTAGAGACTACTGTCAGCTCAAGCTTAATGAGAAAGGCAGGAATTATGGAGGTCAGGGCATGCAGAGCTCCGAGTTGCAGCGTACTATTGGGAGGATGTACTTCCCCACGTATGATGGCACTACCAAGGGCACAGCTCAAGCTTGGGTGGAGAAGTTGGATACTTATTCCCAACTCAACAGGATGACAAAGGTGGAGGCCATTAAAATGGCTACCCTACACTTGGAGGGGGAGGCACACGACTGGTGGTTTCATAGCTTGTCCACTTTGGTGCATGCCAATGTGACTTCCTATAAGGATTTTAGAAGGAGAGTGGTGGAGCTTTCTGATTAGAGGGATCTGGAGGCTCACTTCAAGGAGCTGACCCAACTCAAACACGCAAGTCATCCAGAACAGTATATAACGAAGTTTCTGAGTGTGTCGGTCATGGTGCAAGATTTATCTGATGTTAGTAGGGTGTACACGTTCATAAAGGGGTTGCTTGAGCAACTGCATAGACTGGTGAAGTCACACAAGCCTTTTACTCTACAGGAGGTCGTGACCTATACTAGAGACCTGCAGGAGGTCATCCCCAACACTCGGCACCTATTCCATCACGTACTCCCTACCCTCAGAAGGGGGGTGATATTAGACCACCAACATAGAGAGCAGCCCAAGGATGCGGACAGTTAGATGAGGAGACTCGGAGAGACCTCAGGAGGAGGAAATTGTGCTTTACTTGTCAAGAGGCATGGGCACCAGGCAATCGGTGCATGGTGGGCAAGGCCCATTATATCGAGGTCTTTTTGAATAGTGATCAAGAGGATGATGTGGAGCTGGAGTATGGTGGGGGAGAGAGTGAGGGTCCGGCAGAGAGGGGACCACCACCACCACCACCACCACCACATGGGGGAGCATCTTTTACACCATCTGGGGAAGTCCTTGCTTCCTTGTGCGAGGTCCCCAAATTTCTAACCCTGAGGATCAGAGGCACAGTGCAAGGGCAATGTGTCTTAATCCTAGTAGACAGTGGGGCCACCCACAATTTCATTGATGCTCAGATGGTCTAGAGGAGGGTGGTCACCACAACAAAGTTTGAGGGGTTTTTCATTCGGGTGTCAGGGGACAGGACTATGTCGTGCACTCGGTATGTTCCTGCTTTGATAGTGACCATGGGGAACTACTCGATGATGGACCATTTCTTCGTAGTGGACGTGTCGGACACCAACATAGTGATGAGTGTCCAATGGCTATACTCCCTTGGACGAGTCACCACCGATTGGAGGAGGTTGGAGATGGAGTTCACCGGGCTGGATGGCAAGCTGGTAGTCCTTAGGGGAATGCACTTGTATCCTCCACAAACAGTTTGTTAAATTTTGGTATGTTCTATGCTTAGAGCAATTTACTTCAATTTTTCGTATTAGCCTAATGACAATACTCAGATTAGCAATCACATCAGCATGATAGTAAAGTGCAGATAGAACATAAACATAAACAGCAAAAGGCAAGCCAAGACAAGAGGACACAAGATGTGGTACCAGCCAAGGACAAACCCCAATTTGGGGAAACCCTTGATCAAATCCTCTTTAGTCTTCAATAGTTCAACAGAAAGAGAGAGAGAGTACAATTATTCAAAGTCAATACTGACTTGCCAAATAAAAGATCTTCACCATGAAGATGACACAATGGAGTTATACTCCTGGCACCAAGGACTACAGCTCAGAATACTGATAGAGCAGCCCTCAATATTCAACTGATTGCAGCATATCAAGCTTCTAGAATAAGGTTCTCCAAGGTGAGACCCTTACACCACCATGCTGCTCCTTGCTGGTTGAATCAACCTCAACACAATCCTTCTAATATCGTGCTGTTGGCTATGGCCTGCGGCCTAGCTCAGCAAGACTAAGCCTGAATAAGGTTCAAAGTATTGTCTCCTAACAGTCTCAAAACCTGCCAAGATTTGTCTTGCAATTGTTCTCCAAGGGAAGGTTGTCCCCTTTACGATTCAAAGCAGCCTTCTAGCCCTTAACAATGGCTGAAAAATGGCTATGCCCTCCTCTTATTACAGTGGCATCCAACAGCCCTTAGAACAGGCATGTGGCAGCTTATTAGAGTGATTGTTAACCCTCCAGCAAGTGCTCAATCAGACCTCCTAGCTTCGGCCTTCAAGAACAAGGCCTTGCCCTACCAACCAACAGTTCTACCCTCTAATTGGACCCCTGAAACAGCCCTTAAATGTCCACGCTGACCAGTCTTCTTCTTGCTACGGTTTAGGCTCTTTTGGCCGCGGATATAGACATCCTTTGAATGCGGCCAAAACTCCCTTCCATTACGGCTATATCTCACTCCTTCTACTGTGGCTAAGTATCTCTTTAGACTGTGGTTAGGGCTTCTTCTGACTGCGGCTAGGGCATCCTTCATTGACTGTGTTTAGGGCACATTGAGACAGTGTATTCTCCATTCCTTAACTGCGGCTAGGTCTCCATTAAGACAATGTTTTAGACTTCATCTTCATTGCATATAAGTGCCTCCTCTTGCTGTATATGAAACCCTTCTTGACTGCATAGAGGTGTCTCCTCCTATGATTGCAGCTAGGTCACTTTAGAACTACAAATAGAGCTCCCTCCTTGACTGCAAAGAGCCTTCTCTTTTGACTGTGTCTAGGGCTAGGGCTAGATCTCCTCTAGGGCAGCGTATTCTCCTTTAGATCTCTCCTACCACCAAAATCCAAACAAGTGGAGAGAGATCACAAGAGATGTGTGTCTAAAATGACTCGTAAGCCACCTTTATTTATAGTGCAACGTTGAGATAAGTTGGGTTAATTTGGTTGCTGGCCGACCTTGACGAATTATCACATAACACAAATAAATTCATATCTCCATGAATACATGTCGGAATCCGATGATCTCTAGATCAATCCTACACCTCTCGACGAGAGGAATCCAAGAAAAATATTAGCTAACATAAATAAGAGGACCCACATGGAGTTTGGCCCTAGTTGCCAATTTTAACACAGTTTCAGCACATCGGATGGAGGCATATTTGAGGCACGGAGACATAGTGTGGGTCATGGAGTTGAGGATTTCATAGGCAGGGGGATAGGCCCAACCACCACACCCAGACATACAGGCCATCTTAGACAGATACTCAGTGGTATTTGGGGACATCCCACTGGCGCAGCCACCAGACAAGGGATTCGAGCACACCATTGAGTTGGTGCCTGGTGTGCAGGCAGTTATCACGACCCCTTATAGGCACCCCAAGGCCTATAAGGACGAGATTGAGCAGACCATCAGGGAGTTGTTGGCGTTGGGCCACATTACGCTGAGTTCCAGCCCCTTTGCTTCTTTAGTGGTGCTAGTGAAGAAGGACGGACCTTACGCATGTGCATTGATTACAGGGCACTCAAAAAGAAGACTTTGAAGAACCGATACCCCATCCTGCGCATTGATGACTTGATGGATGAGCTTAGAGGAGCTAAGTACTTCTCTAAGATAGATTTACGCTCGGGGTAAGATCAAATCAGGGTGAGGGATCAGGACATCCCTAAGACGGCCTTTAGATGCCACTACGGGCATTTCGAGTTTCTAGTCAAGCCCTTTGGGTTGACCAACAAACTTTCCACCTTCCATTCGTGTATGAACCATGTGTTTCAGGGGCAGTTGAGGAGGTTTGTATTGGTGTTCTTCGACAACATCTTGATTTACAGTAGAACCTGGGAGGAGCACCTGGAGGCGATGTTGCGTATTTTGGAAGAACAATAGTTTTACACCAAATTGTCCAAGTGTGAGTTTGGGCTGACGGAGATGCTCTACTTGGGGCACATCATTGGCACAAACGGGGTGAAGGTGCATGAGGAGAAGATACGGGACATTTGGGACTGCCCAGTGCCTAGAGATGTGACAACGTTGAGGGGGTTTTGTGGCATGCATTTGCACCTATTACCAAAAGTTCGTCAAGGGATTCTCGCAGTTGGCGGCACCCCTCACGGATTTGACCAAGAAGGGGGCTTTACTCCCTCACAAAAGTGATTAGGGTTTGAAACCTAGGGTTTCTTATTCCCCTACTCCTTTGCCAGGGTTTAGTGACTAGTCGTCTTAAACCATCCCATTGACTCCATCAACCAAGGTTAGGGTACTAGCCTTTTGTTACATGGTTGATCATCTTGAAAATCATCTTAAATTTCACTTTTCTTCTCCCCAAACCTAATTTTTGGCCTTTTAAGGTAAGTTGGTAGCTAGTGCTAGGGCACATTTCTCAATTAGGGTTTGGACATTGAACTAATTTGAAGTCGATTCACCTTGTTGAGCTTTAAAAATTAAAACATCAAAATCTAGCAATTTGCATGGTTGAAATTGCTTCCCTAGGGCTGATGTCGTTAACCCTAAGTAATTTTTAGGCTAGAAATGTTGAATTTCGTAATTAATATTTTAGCCCTTCAAATATATGCAATAATAAATATAAGGCATCTTCATGTCGGTTTCAAAAGAGAATTTTGAATTTTTGGCACTAAGAAGATCAAGTCGACCATTCATCAAGTCAAGGCGGCCCAGCTTGTAGAAACACCCATTTGGCCTCATAGGACTCTATATATACATCACTCCTCTTCCACAAGGCACAATTCAGATGACAACAATCAGTGGTATTTTGTTCACACGTGCAAAGGAGAGAGAGAAAAGGAATTGTGCATGAGCAACAAGAAGTTTGTGCGAGTAACAGGGAATGAACATGAGTAACAAGAAGTTTGAGTGAGTAACAGGAAGTGCGTATGAGTAACAGGAAGTTCGCGTGAGTAACAGGAAGTGCACGAGTAACAGGAAGTTCGCGTGAGTTGCAAGAGGCGATTTCTGTGGACAGTTTGACCAGGTTTGACCTGTATGAGTTGCTAGTCGATTTGACACTGTTAAATTCGAATATCATATGCTATCTCTTATTGAATTTGTTGGAAAATGTAACCAGTGTCAATCTTCATAATGGAAAATTATTACTAATTGTTTATCATTATTTTATTATGTTGATTAAGCATGTTATTCATGCTTTAGAAGTCAAAAAGAGTCAAAGAAATTTGTAAAGGAGTCATGTCAAATTTGACATTTATAAAGAAAAGTAAAGAATTTTTATTCTTGTAAAATTTGTTAGTCAAACCTCCAAGTCAGCCCTCTATAAAGTCGCCCTGTGTGGCATCTTTTCACCATCCTAGAGAGCTATATAAAGAAGTAACTTCAACCTCCAAGCAAGCGAAGATAATAAAATAACCAAGTGTGAGTTTTGTAATTGAGAAAGAGAAAAATGACGAGACCGAAGTCAAGAAGGAAAGATAGAAGTCAAACAAAAGAAGGAAGACCATATTTTGAAGCATATCTTTCACACGTGCAAGTTCTCTAAAATTCTGTGATAGAGCCAAAAATCTGAGACATCCTGCAATCTGTGATAGGACTGAAAATTCTCTAACGTTGGTAACAGGGCCGAGGTTTGAATTCTGCAGTTGGATCAAAGTTTGAAGAAGTGTGACTATATTTTATTTTGACTTGGTTGGAGGGCTGACTTGGAGGAATTATTTGGTCTTAGGTTGGATATCACATTTTGATATGATTTCATAGGAAGAGGATTGTTCGGGTTTTCCCCAATTGTCGAGTTTTTCCCTAGCTTGAAGCCTATATCTAGTGCTCTTTGTGTCTTTGTGATCTTCATGTTTTGGTAATTGCTTGATGAAGAAGAAAAACTAAATAATAAAAAGTCAACTAATATCACAAGTAATTATCAAGTAAGGAGAATCAATTCTAATCTACAAACACATTGACTTTCCAACAGAATTGAATAATTTCTCTAAGGAAAAGGTTGTTGGGTTTTCCCCCAAGTGGGTTTTCTCAAGGTAAATCTTTTGTTGTCATTGTGCATCATTGTCTCATTGTGATTTCTAGTATCCCACTGCTTTTTATGGTTTACTTTCAACTATTCTTCTCTCCCTTTTCTAGTTCTTGGTACTTTTCGTCTCAGTAATTGTATTCAAGTTTTGTGAATTTCTGAAGTAAAATTGCTTAATGATTAACTAGAACTGCCAAAAGATAACCTCTGTATCATTGGAAGTAACTATCAGTTTCAGAAATTAGTACTTGTAGGTTGTATCTATTGCACTTGTAAAATCAACACTTTTTACTTTCAATTATTCCTCTCCCTTTTCTAGTTCTTGGTACTTTCCGTCTAGGTAATTGTATTCAAGTTTTGTGATAGTCATCTTGGTGCAGCTAACATTTTGGCTCTCGCAGAATAAAGTCAGTTTTGATCAACTCACTCTTTTTGCTTCATTCAATTTTATCTTGTGCAAATTATTAAGAGTTTTCAACTATTTACTTGGACAATTTGCCACCTAGATATGTTGAGAAATCACTAGGGCAGCAATTAGGGTTGATTTCTCTTTACTTTGATAATTGCTTGTGATCAATGTTTTAAAAACCGGAACCGATGACCGGACCGGTCCACCTAATGAACCAGGTTTCGAACTGGAACTAGTCAAACTAGAACTAGTTAGGTCTAAACAAACCGGTTTCAAAAAAATACATTAAATAATTATTTTTTAATGAAAAATAAAATATTTTTAAGATTTAAAACCATGATTCCAAGCCAATAGAAACAAAATATGCAAGCTTTTCTCATCTACATACCATTTAAAGGTAAATAAATCAAAATGGCATCGAGTGCAGTACACATCCAAAACAAAATACATAATCAATGAGGCTCTAAATGGCCTCTAGAGTCCGAAAACAATGCTTTAAGCTATGGGCTTACCAACCTACTACAAGCCTACATATCAGTGATCAACAACATGATCACTCCTCATCATGATCAAACTCATCACCACTACTAGACAAAAGATCATCAACATGAGCTACATAAATAATATGGCTCAGAGTGAGGACTCCTAAAACTCCTCTACAACTTTAGTAATAGTAGCAAAAATAGACATCAAAACTACAAATCACTAATCAACATGGTCACTCATGAAACTCATCATTGATTCAACACTACTTGAAATACATAAACATCATCAACAAGAGATACATAAACATCATCTAGCTCAAAGTCTTTAGACTTGGATTGCTCAACCTTATAACATGATAGAAATTGAAAAGGTTTAACTTGCCTAACCAATGATTTTGGTTTGAGTGAAGGGTTCATCTCCTCAACCTTATAATGTGGTAGAAAAATATTAGCATGCTTAACCAGTTGTTTTGCTTTGCATGAAGGGTGCATTCTTGTTAGGGACATGGTAGAGGAGTTCAACAATCAATATCACCAACATCAACAAAGTTCAACAATCAATGCCACCAACATCAAGGTTCTTAAAGGGCTTCATGCTCTTGATCAAATGCCAATATCATACCCTCACGCATGATAGAATCAAATGGAAACATAGAAAACCCCCAAACCATGAAATTCTGAAAACAATTAAGTTTGTTGAATTTTGAGTGAAATCTAAAATTCTAGTTTCTCCATACGAAATCCAACGAGGTCGAAACCACTCTCAAACATCCTAAGTCATTTCATGGTAGTGTTAAAAATTTAAGTAAAAGGATGAAAATGAAAATTAAAGGAAATGTCACTTTTACTTTAAAAATTTAACATTACCATTAATTGCCAACATTGCTAGGGTTGAGATGTGTCAGGAAAATGAGAGGATAGGCATGTTTTTCTAGGAGGGATTATTTTTGGAGGAAAACAACCCCAAATTTCCCTCAAAACATCTTCAAAACTCACAAAAATGCATTATGTGGGGTTTATGGTTGCCCTGGCAATAAACCGGCCGGTTTATGCTGGAACCGGCCAGTTTGACCATAAACCAACTGGTTCCATCCTAAACCGGCCGGTTAGGACTGGTTTTTCTAATTTTTTGGCGAAGGGAGGGGTCAAACCGGGCTTTTCCGCCGGTTTGACCCGGTGAGCTAGTGAACCAGCGGGTTTGACCGGTTACCGATTCAAACCGGTCGGGTTTTAAAACACTGCTTGCAATTATATGTTGGCTTCTTATTACTTTTATTATGCTTTGTTCATCAAGCAATTATCAAAAACCATAAACCATGAAAATCATAAAAGAAAATGAACACAAGATGTAGGCTCCAAGCCAATGCAAAACCCCTCCAAGGGGAAAACCTAGTAAATTCTTCTCTTCTTATATAATCAGATCAAAGTGAGAATTCCAAGACCCAAACACCTAGACCAAGGCTTCCCACAAGACCCAAGTCAGCCCTCCTTTTAAGCTTCTCCAACAAGTAAAAGTCAACTCTAGCCGACAATGCTCAATGCCTTCAAAACTCGATCAAACTACAGATTTTTGGCCCATGCAACTAGGTCTGCAATTTCAGCCCCTACAACTGCTTCAGAATTTCGCATGTGTGAGAGAATTAGGGCAGATTATTCCTCCTTCGACCTTCACTCTCTCTCCTTTGACTTTTGCTGCTTCTTGACGTTTTCTCTGGTTTTCTCTTTCTTCTTAACACATAAATCGAACTTGCTTGAGATGCTCCAAATGAGGTCAAACTGTCTTCTATTTATACACATCCAGGAAGTCGAACGCGTCAATTCTAGGGCCGTCCAGGCAAGGCCGACTTGGTCTTGTGGGGACAAAATTGACATTTTTGACTCAAATAAATTTATTTTTCCACTATCTTTTCAAAGTCCAAATGGGACTCAACTCTAATACAATAATTTGACTTATGACAAATATTATTTTGACTCAATAAACCCTAGAAGCATGAAGAACATTCTTGACCTGATTAACAAATTGACTTGAGCATGAAACCCAGCTTGAAAAATATTTTTTTTCTTTATTTTTGTTTTTACATAAAAATATATAATTACAGAAGTACAATGACAATTATGAAGACCGAACCTAGTTACAATATTCAACAAGATACACTTTCTTCTTGCATTATTTTTCCACATAACAAGCAAGTTTGCGAAGGACTATTCCACAAATTAAATTTATGAAGTTTTACTTGCTTGTTTGGCCACTAACTTGCTGGTCAAACAGCTTTTGTCTTGCTGTTTTTTCAAATGTTTCTTGCAGATTTACAAGATAGAATAGCAGGTACAGACATTAGGGACACCCCCCTGAGGTTGGCAAGCACAAGCCCAAAAGAAGAGGAGGATTTGGCAATGACGAATAGGACAGATTTTCCTATATGTTTGCTGATTCTGGCTGCTGATTTTAAAAGTTTATATCAGCTCTAAGGGTGTAAAAATTAGTGCCAACAGGAAGGAAAAGGGTAAAACAAATAATATATAATATGACTTTCACAATTATGTAATATTTAAAAATGCTTTTATGTAAGTGTTGGAATGAACTGTAGTACCAGAGGAGAAATAAGTTTAGTTTGAATATGTTTTCTTTGACATCTGTGACCAATGGTCTGACCAGAACCCAAAAAGGGAGTACATTTACTACAGTGGACATTAAAAACAGAAGAGCACCGTTCTCCCCTATTCACCATTTAATTCTACCATGTTTCAAACAGCAACACACAAACAAATAAAAGGAATAAGCTAATAAATAATAGATGAACATATGTACACAAATATATAACATGGATACAAGTAACATACCTCCGACTACACAAAGACAGAACATTAGTCATGTAAAAGCAGCATGAATATGTATTCAGTAAAAGATGGTAACAGTATTTACTTACAGGGCAGAATTGCTTTATAACAACAATCTTGCCACTTGAATCAACCTCCTGCCTTGCTGCTACTGATTCCTCAACAATAGAACGAGCAGGTAACCATGACTTGGCATGGTGGTGAACACTCTGAAATTCATATAGTTGAATATTAAAAAGTTAAATCCATTCAACTATAAACTTCCATGAATAAACAAGTTCAATTTGTAGTCAAATGATCCACTCTTCAAAGCTACTTTTTGAATATTGGAGAGAGTACCATAAGTTACACCACCAACCTTTCCATTTTCTGACAATATTTACGACAAGAAGAAAGTAGAAGGGATGAAATCAATTTGTCAACAGAGCAGAAAGCAAATGACACTTAATACAATAACAATAAGCTAGCTACTCAGTGCAACTTGTTATTACCCATATGTAACGATAAGGTATGTCAGACATAGGACCAACAATGCAAATGCTATCTAAATCTGTAAATGTCTATTCTCTTTGCTTCTGCAAGACAGACATAAATAAACCATTGTAATCACAAACAATGCCTTTTTTTCAAAATCTCAATATAGAATAGATTAGGACATTGTTTCTAACTTTCTACCCTGGCACCACCTGATTTACCCAACAATGAGTTGTCCAAAGGCATTTAAGAAGAGAGAAGCCATAATCTGTTAGCACTCTTTCAATTATTATAACAAACATGAACAATATTTCCAAAATTCTATGGTAAGACACATGATGATATCATATTGTTGACATTGGCATATACAGTTTGAAGCAGCTTATGACATCTGAACATATTTATATATAACGAGCTTAAAATTGACTTCCTAGAATAAGAATTGTTTAAGATAAGATATGAGTTTAAGATTTAGGAAATAAGACAAAAGACTAAAGCTATTAGCAAAGTACTAATGCTATTGCTTGGGCATCGACTTTTTAAGCATTGTTGTTTCCTTGAGCTGGGAATAACTCATGCTTTGTATTATACATGCATGTACTATATAATGGAATATTTTCATCCTTGAAATGTAGATTTAATAGGACTAAGCAAACATTATTGCAGTATCACAACCATTGCTTTCACAAAGGAAGAATGACTGAAGCACACCTCTAAAAATTCACCACCAGCAAGGGTCATTGCTTGATGAAATCTCTCATTTTCTTTTTCAGGAGACTGATCTTCATCAATCCAGTCTATATTTATCCTCCCAACACGAGATGACAGATGTGTATTATTAATGTACTTGGGTGGCTGATCCGTATCATACATATTAATACCATTATCAATAGCATCAATAGCCTGCAAAAGAAAGAAATCCAGATGAGAAGTTTGGCAACACATGACATCCTCAAAAGCATAAAAGATGTTCTTAGTAGCACAGTTCTTTTGTTATTGGATAAAAGTACAAAAACAGCTATATTTAAAAGACTCCGGGAGTGGATATGCATAAATTGAGAAATGTTGTGAAAAAAATCCTGAAAGAGAGACGAACAATAGGTGAGGGATCTTCTCCTACAACTATTGCCAGAGAATTTTCACCTCTGAAGATTGCTAGGACAAGAGGAGATTGGCAAAGGAAGCAGTTAAACATGTGGTTCCTTCCATTGCCTCACAAGTTGGAACTAATGTCCTTACTAGCTCATTGGGAAAACAACAACTTGCTCATGCAATTCAAGACATGCCAGATGCAAAACCACCCGCTGTTGCAGTCTCCCATGCAAATTCTATAAGATCTTACCACTGATTGGGGAGGAATTTTTTTATCATTGAATTGAAACATTGGAGACTTGCTATCACAAGATTGATTGCAGGCTAATGTGGAGGTTTGAAACTCTTTTGAAAGCATCAAACCAAGAGTCAATCAGATGTTAGAGGCCCAAACACCCTTGATATCTCCCAAAATGTTCTCGCAAATATTTTGCAAATTCCGAAAAACTAGAGGCCTCCAGAATCATATAATGAGAAAACTGGGAGCAATTAAGGAAATATTTATCCTTTGACAATCTTATCAGTCTTATTAATAAAATAATATGTGGGACTCAGGAGGGCAGTGATTGAGCGAAAGGGATTGGAGCACAAGAACTTCTTCCTCAATATTGATTTTGATGAGGCCCATGTTAAGTTAAATAGAACTTCATTATAGATATGTTAAATTGATAGGATATTGGAAATTTCTTCCCAAAGCAGTAGACAATCGTTTTGTGTACTTCAGCCAGTATAAGTATTAATGATGACCACTTTAAAGATAATTCTCTCCATAGACCACTTAGAAAATATTGTTCCTTAGTGCCCTACTCATCTTATGGCTGCGAGAAACCTTGGTTATTAAAATTTAATAGAGCTAGTCTGCATTCAAGGAAAGATTAATCCTTGAGCATATCTCACATTTTAGGTATGTTCTATGCTTAGAGCAATTTATTTCAATTTTCACAGTTAGCTCAATATCTTTTCCAAATTAGCAATCACATCAATATTAAAGTAAACTGCAGATAGAACATAAACGTAAATCGCAGAAGACAAGCCAAGACAAAAGGACACAAGATGTGGCGCTAGCTAGGGACAAACCCCAATGTGGGGAAACCCTTGATCAATTCTTCTTATATATTCTTCAATAGTTCAGCAGAGAGATAGAGATAGATAGTACATTTACACCAGAAGTCAACACTTTGACTTATCTAGAAGATCATCTTTAAGAAGATTATACATGAGATCAATTGAAGACACGCTGCTTCAACTGATTCTCCAATGTGACTCCTTCACCTATCATTGTGTTGCATCTTGTCATCATGCTGCACCTCACCGTGCTGCACCATGCTGCACCCATCATCACAATGCTCCATCTCATCATGCTTTACTAATCATGACTGTACCCATCACTGTACTGCATCTCCTCTTGCTGCACTATGCTAAGCTCTTCATTGCACTATGCTGCACCCAAATGCATGCTGCAATACCTCAGCATCCTGTTGCTGCTTCCATCACATCATGCTGCACTATGTATCACTGTGCTGCACCCATGTTACTATGCTGCACTATCATACAGCTGTAGTATACCATGTTGTTGCTTCCATCACAACACGCTGCACTATGTATCACTGTGCTGCACCCCTGTTACTGTGCACTATACTGCAATATCATACAGATGTGATATACCATGTTGCTGCTTCCATCACAACATGCTGCACCCCTTTTCATTCATTCATGCCATCTTCAGCACCTTACTGTCCCATGCTGCCCACGCACCTTATTCCATTGGGCTGCACCGAAGTCAAACTTTAATCCTCCATGCTGCTGACTATGATCTGTGGCCTAGCCCAGCAGCAAGACAACCCAGCTATCTATAAATCTTCTCTTGCACACTCAGCAATTAAGGTACATGAGACCCCTCCTAAGACTGCGGTCTAGAACAGTGTAAAGGTCTTCACCATAACTTCAACTTGACTGCGTTTAGGGCAGCTTCAACATAACAGCGTACATGACTATTAACTAGAACCAAGACAGCATAGAGAGCAGCTAGATCCGTGACAGCGTTTAGGTCTCTCTTCTAAGTATGTGTTTTAGGTGGCATCTTCTTTAGGCAACGTAGCTTCTTCTTACCCAAGACAGCAACTATGTCTAGGGCATCTCCTTTCCCTTTAGTCCTGTGGCTAGGGCATTCTGCCTTCATGACTGTGTTAGTGACAGTGTTAGGTTCTTTACGACTGTGCCTTGATCTTGTAGAGAACAGCAATTAGGGCATCTCTTAGCCCTGCGTTTCCCACACTGTTCTTCCAATTATGACAGTGTATTAAGATCAGATCAAGGTTCTCTTCTTGCTGTGTTTGAGGGTTTCTTTTAGGACAGCGTTAGGGCTGTTAGGGCTTCTCTATACCAGCGTCGAACCCTATCCTTGCTGCGATATAAGAGCCTCCTTTTTGGGCAGCGAAGATTCTTCTCCATGAATGTAGATGAGGGCAGCGTATAGATCTCTTCGTCTAGGGCTAGGGTAAACCTCCTAGATCAGCGTATTCTCTTAGGGATTCTTCCTTCCATTAAAACCCAAACAAATGGAGAGGAAGAGATCACAAGAGAGTTGTGAGTGTATCAAAATGACTTTCAAGGCACCTCTATTTATACTAAAACGTTGAGCACATGTGGGGTTTATTTAGTTGCTGGCCGACCTTGATGAATTGTCCCATAACACAAATAAATTCATATCTCCATGAATAATTATCGGAATTGGATGATCTTTAGATCAATCCTACACCCCTTGATGAGAGGGATCCAAGAAAAATATCAGCTGCCATTAATAAGATGACCCACATGGAGTTTGGCCCTAGTTTCCAATTTTAACACACTTCCTAGTGGTAGCCAGTTATGTGATTCCCACTAGATTAATCCTCAAGCATATCTTACTTCCTAGTAGGACCCAGTTATGTGATTCCCACTTTGTCGACATCTCAGGCCTAAAACAACGGCTAACTCAGATCAATCAAGGGCATTCTACAATGCCTAAGCCCTGATGCACATCTCTAAATATTCATAGTTGCTTTACAGGAAATGGAGAATTATTCAACCAAGATAGATCATTAAATATCTAGGAATTCCCTTGGAGTGGTTGTCACCATGACTAACCTTGGAGGAGGGTGCATGATATATCTGACAATAAGCTTCAGAATCATATTTTATATAACTTTCCTTTTAAAATCTTTTCGGTATCACAATTTTTTCTATCTTGTTGCATCTTCCCTTAAACTTTAATATGTAAAATATTGAAAACTCTGTACAAGGCTTTCTTTGAGGAGAGGGAAAGAGACATCCCCTTACTGTCAAGGAGTACTTGCAGACTTGCAAACAAGAAGGTTGGCCTTTTACTAGTGCCTACTCTCAAGGATTGGCAGTGGAAGCTAAAAGGATTCTTAGGGCACTCATGATGAGTCACCATGGCAACTTATGGTTATGCAATGTCTGGATCCAGCGACTCATAGATATGGAATTGAAAAACCTTTCATGCTTTATGATGTTTTTGGAGGGGTGCTGACTTTATGGCAAAGCTATCAGACTCAAACAAGACAAAGCTCAATTCAACACACAACAACACTCGGAAAATACAAAATACAAAAAAAAGCTCAAAATATATTCAATTTTGTGCACAATATATATATAATATATATATATATATATATATATATATATATAATTACTATGGTTCACGGACATTAAGTGGCCAGTAAATCCACAGGAAAATCCGAGGAGATCAACCCGAAGGGATCTACCTGCCGCCAAACTAGTAAGGCCTAACCCCAAGGGCGATGAGGAGATTTGACCCTATGACCTCCCGATAGGCGAGGTACTTAGCAACAGGAACTCAACCAACTGAGCTATCCCTTGGGGCTGTGCACAAAAAATATATTAATGACACTTCGAATCCATATAACTTATAAAACATTAGTCTATGCAAAAATTCATAGAATCATGTCATAAAATACAATAATACAACATTTGATACTCAATATTTGTCTA
Organism: Pinus taeda; assembly: GCA_000404065.3. Lineage (NCBI taxonomy): Eukaryota > Viridiplantae > Streptophyta > Pinopsida > Pinales > Pinaceae > Pinus > Pinus taeda. The sequence continues at coordinate 223,151 of APFE030962563.1, read as the reverse complement.
CAAAACAGTAAACTTCCTTCCAAAACATGTTTGACCCATCAAACTTCCATGCAAAGTCTTGGTGTCCATGCTAAGGCAAACTTGCAAGTCGAGCCTACAAACTCACAAGCCTTGGTTAGTCGGCGGACTCTCAACAAGTTTGGTCACATCCTAAGCAATGTGATAAGAACCGATGGAAACAGAAAGTCCGATCGGTTTGGGGGTCAAACCGATCCAGTTCAAGGTTTGGAACCGGAAATGGCCAATTCATTACCGAACCGGCCTTTTTTCACTGAACCAGTCGATTTTGTTCCAAACTAGCGAATTCTATACAATTTGACCAAAAATCTTCCAAATGCATTTACTTTTAAATAAATAAGGATTTTTGAAGCGGGTGTTGAGAAATCCATTAGGGTAGCATTAGGAAAATTTATTCATGATTTCTCTTACTTGACATTTACTTGTGATATAATATTTTTCTTCTGTTGATTATATTAGTGTACTTACCATCAAATAAATGCCAAAAACATGAAGATCATAACCATACAAGACGAACACAAGATGTAGGCACTCAACCAAGGCAAAACCCCTATGAGGGGGAAAACCCAGTCAAACTCTTCCACTAGTAGATTCAAATAAAATGAGACAATCCAAGACCCTTTTGACCTAGACAAAGTCCTCCAATCACCAAGCCAGTATTAGAAGTAATGCTTCCATGTGTTGTTGTGATTTGTCATTGAAAATGCCCATCTAGAAATTGTGGTTTCCTATGTATGAGTTGTAGCCATGATCTAGAAGTGTGGAAATCAAAGATTTATGTCCTATATATGTGTAACTGTTGTGATCAATAAATATAAGTATGTGTTGTGTGTTGTGTGTAATCGATCTTTGATCTCTCTCTATTTTCTAACATGGTACCAGAGTTGGTTCAGCCCGGACTCTCTCACAAGAGGGGCTGAGATCATGCAATTTTAGCCATGATACTCCTTTGTACATAGATTAGTTTAATAGAGTGCTTGATCTATTGTTTGTGTGAATATTTGATTTGCGTGTGGATTAGGGATAGTTCCATGCAAAGGAGAATAGCGAAGATCCAGTGCTGTTGTTGTTGTTGTTGTCTGAAGTTCCATTGTGGACAAATCTTTGTAAAAGAAGAGGAGATCTGCTTGTCGAGAAGATGGATCAGCATAGATTTGGTTTGATCTAGTATGGATGTACAATTGAGAGCAATGTCCACATGTTTTAAATGGTGGTTCTCGAGATTATCAGATGGTGCAAGATGTACAGCTGCCGCATGCAGGTGGAATGTTGGCATTTCTCGTTCTAGATCTGAACTAATAAAATATCATGGTATTGTTTATCCAGAGATCAAGATCCAAACATTGTAGATCTGATGGAAAATACTAATATGCAAAGTTATTATTATTATATTTGATCTGATTTGCACAGATCAATAAAGAGCGGCCATTGATTTTGTCTTTGTACATTTTGGTGGTTGATGTTTGTCTTTTTATTGGTTATAAAAGGGTTGATGGTTCTTAAACTGGAAGTCATGGTGTCTGAAACATCAATGCGCGTGTGTTAGTAATGTCAAGTTGTTTAATCAACTTTTGAACACATTCAGTATCCAGACATCCATCCTATCAACTGACAGATAGCTAAAAGCGCAATATCCGATAGATGGTGGTTGGTCCATAGGATGGTTCATTCCTTGACGGCTCTTATCACAGAAGCCCCGACAAACCGAGGCATCAATATTGTTGATCTTGCAAAGTTCATCAACAATGGTCAGAGGCAGTTACGTTTTAAATGGAGGTCAAGTGATAGCTCAAAGATGTGGTGGTGAAATAGCGGTGTCTGCAAGATTCCAAAGTGAATGCGAGTGTTGATGACGACCAGTCAGACAGAGATTATCCTTGTGGTAATATGTATTTTCAATGTTTTCCATGTAATCATTAAGGGAGGGTATTGGAAGTAATGCTTCCATGTGTTGTTGTGAGTTGTCATTGAAAGTTCCCAAGCGTCAATCTAGAAGTTGTTTCCTATGTATGAGTTGTAGCCATGATCTAGAAGTGTGGAATTCAAAGATTTATGTCCTATATATGTGTAACTATTGTGATCAATAAATATCAGTGTGTGTTTTGTATTGTGTGTAATCGCTCTTTGATCTCTCTCTATTTTCTAACAAACAGCCCTTTCTTCAAATAGACAAACTCTGCAAAGTCATCAAGCGTCAGCTCCTCAAATATTGCTTCAATCCATAATTTCAGGCTCCCAGCAACAGAATTTTGGACTTGTAGTTAATGCTGAAATTTCGACCCCTTGAACTTGCCCAGAAACCCTATAAATCTTGCACGTGTGAGAGAGAGATGCTCCAAACTTCGATTTTGCTTTCTCTTTGGATTAGGTCTTCTTCTCCTTCAATTCGCTATTCTTCTTGTCTCTTTCTCTTGCAGATCAAACTTGTGTGATCTCTCCTCCAAATGAGTCTAACTATCTCTATTGATACTGCTTCCAAAAGATCGAATTCCCTTCAACTGGGCTGACTTTTCCAAGACAAGGCCAACTTGGTGAGGGATAAAATGATCGTTTTTTACTCAAAATAAATTTCTTTATGTGATACAAAAGCCCAAGAAGGGTCTAATAAATGTGACAATGACTCTTATGTCTCAAGACAAAACCTAGAAGCCTTCAATGGAGGTTATGACCTAGAAATAAAATAAACAAAGCATGAAACCCATGTTTAACGATAGTTTTCTTTTTACAATAATTTTCTCTCTTTTGACAAATACATTATATTATGACTCAACACAATTATGAAGACCGACACTTGTTACATTCTTCAACACTCCCTCTTAACTAGGGAGGTATTCATAATTGTACATATATAGGTACAAGGATAAACTCAAAATTATATGTTCTACAAAGAGCCATAGCATACACAATGCTAAAGATTAGATACTTGACCAAGGTATCTAATCAGTTGGAACTACGGTTTATTCCAAGCTTCTGCCACTATAGGTACCATCATGCCTTAGCTCTAACACCGACCCACAAGGATCTAGGTATCATATCCAAGGTCAGAGCTCCACAAGACCAATGATACCCTCCCTACTTCGGGATCTAGACATCATCACAGGCCAGCCAGATGCCCTCCCAAGCATCTTGCCTCCCCAAGATGCTTCATCTCTCCCTCTAAACTAAATCAAATATATCCATCAGTCCAAGCATGCTTCTAAATATTCGAACTTCTTATGGAGATATCATGCACAATCACAACCCCAATTAGTAACAAACTTTCAAAGATATATAAGTTAGCACAAACCTCTGGGCTTCTCAAGTATACTGATGTTGCTCTGGTCATCACAATATCCAAACTTATCTCTATGGAAGCTTATTTCTTCAATTTAGCAACACCATCCTCAGCCTCAACATTTTTCAACATATCCAAGTTTTGTTTGCAACTTTATCAATTAAGAACAATCAACTATAGTGCTTTAGCTATTCTCTGATCATATCGATATTCTTCATATTTCCAAGATCATGTCTTCTTTTTCAACTATGGAGCATATACACTTTCCTTCATCCAAGTTCCCTCTCAACTTAGGAAGATCAACAACTTTATTCTTTTAGCTATACAAGCTTTTTCTTTTGGATTACCATATCATCAGAGAACTTCAGCCTTCCAGAACGTCATTCCTTTTATCCTTACTTGGCAACAAGGTCATCAGCAATGTATACTTCAAGATTCTCACAACTCCCTCTTTCATCATGCTCAATCATCATTATTAAGTCATCAACAAATGTGAGGTACGTAAGCATCTTCAACACCTTGAAGACTATGAACCTGCAAGTCTTTAACAAGTTCAACCAAGTACAAATATATAGGAGTGGTGAGCCATGTTATTGCACCAAGAATGTTGCAACTCCCAAGGGCTCCTCAACTCAAATTATCAACCCGGGGTTCATATAAACTTTGAGGTGACAGTGCTATTTGCACAGCAGATAGGATTCCACTCATAGCACCCTCAGTTATGACATTAGATCAAAATTGCTCTGAGACCATTCCTCCTACTGAATAAGAATGAAAGCTTGTTGATAAAGGTATAATTGGAAATTACTTCTAGCTATGAAAGTGAAAATGCCATTGACTCAACTTGTAATTGTTGACTAATCAATTCATGAAAGGACAAACGTTAATCTACTTGCAGAAAGAAAGCTATTTTATCTTGCAAAATCCATTAGACTACCAAATCTACTTGTAGAAAGGAAACTATTTTGTATTGCATAATTCATCAAACTATCAATCAAAATTGCATGTACCCTCTACCTAGTTCACACTTGCTTGTAAATCAGTAACCTACTTGAATCATACTTGTGATAAAGAAACTAACTCTACTCTATTTTTGCAATGACGAAAAGGAAGGGTTGGAGTGGCCTAGGAGCTTCCCCTGATCACAAAATCAGAGTTGGGGGTCATTATTCATCTAGACTAAGTCAAAGTTGCAGTGGGGATCAAAATTGGTGAAGGAAAGTGATGCTACAAGTTTGCTAGAGGTGATTGCTATACGAGGCTTGTAATGCTACAAGAGGGCATCTGAGTGGGTTTTGAAGGTGAAAACGATGTCTTGAGGGTATGGAGAGATGGATGGAAGTGGAAGCAAATGTAGGGAGGTTGGTTTGAGCCCCTAGCCAAGCTCATGACCTCTCAGAGGCTTGTCTTGCATTAGGATGAGTGCCTTCGCTATACTAGGAAAAATGACTTATAAAGCAGGGTTTTGGGACAGAATTTGGAGGTGGAAAGAGAAGGTGAAGGAGCTCAAGATGGGAGTGGTAAAGGTGCCCTTCCTTGCAGATCAACACAGCCCTGGAGTTAATCGCATGCATGCATACATTTATCATTAACAAAATGAGATAACTTATGATGAAAAAGATGAGTTGAATTTAAATAACATCTAATTTATGCAATAACACTGATCTAATCACTAAACTGACTTCTAAGCTACAGAAAGCAAATGTAAAACAGGACAAGTAACACTAATCTACTTCCAAGTAATCATAAACACAATATTTTTGGACTGTGGTTGTGAATCCTTCCACTCATTCTGCCACAAGAGAGGCGTAGAGGCTGCAACCATGGGATTTTATAGATTAATCTCTACTGAAATGCAAGAAATTATGAACTGCTTGGAATCAAGAAGAAACATAAGCACAAGAAGAGGGACCAAAGCCTCTAGGTTGGGCCCAAACTAAGGGTCTCAACCCTCTGAAACTAACTCAGATGCAGCTTAAAATCCAACTTCTCATTATCAAAAATTGCAGGTCTAATACATCACATAAAAGTTTAAAGTAACAATGCCAGGCTTGAAGCTCAATAGCTACACCTAGCTGAACAAAAACTTTGAATTCTAATGAGCTCTTCTTCTAATTTATTTATACAAAGGGCAATTGAAGCAGATCCCATGAAAGGAGTGGTTCCCTCCTTGATCTCGAAAAAGGTGGATCTTGTCCCTCTTGGTCTTCACTTGGACTAGGAGTCACTTGCCTACGAATGAATTTGAACTGGTGAGAGAGGATATTGTGATCCCAAGCTGAGTTTAGGGAGTTAAGGAGGTGGACAAACCCCCTAGATTCTCTCCTAGTTGTCTCCATCAAGCCCCTACATAGTAATAGCCTCAAAAATGCTTCATTTTCCTACAATTAAACTACATTAGGCCACATACTATGACAAACACCGTTTACTCCTCTTACTAAGCATAAATAACAAAAAATGTGAATTAATGTAAGAGAAGGATAGTTTTAAGGCTGGAGGATGGCATAATGATCTTCAAAATGTACCTATTGATGGGACTCATCAAGGAGCATGAAGTTAGTTTTACCAAAATAGGGTTAGCATGTTATTATAATGGGAGCATCAAAATAATGAAATTTTAGATATCCAAAACCTAAACCTAGTTAGGTCCATAATCAACAAGGGGTTACATCTTTCATACCCTAGACTTTTACATCCATCTATGCTAGGGTTTTTCTCACAAACCCTAGATTCCATCTTTAAGACTAAAGCCTTAGATGTTAGCAACTATATCAAGTTAGTGCCAAAGCATTTCTATATCTAGGGTTCTAGAATTTTATATCAAACTCTATTAGGGATTTGTCGTAAACCCTTGATACAAAATTTTAACATTAGATATACAACAACTTGACAAAGTCAGGGTTTCAATCAAATGGAAGCACATACATTTAGGATTTCATTCCTAGGATCTTTCATTAATTGTTTCAAGGGTTTCATTATAAACCTGAATTTAACAAACACTAAAAATCTAGTGTTTCATCATATATCCTATACATTAATAATAAACACTAAATAAAAGGCTAGGGTTTTACCATAACATTCCTAAACATCAAGACAATAGGATATCATTATATGTTCTAGACTTCATCAACAAACCCTAAGTACACTAGGGTTTCATCGTTATTATCAACATACATTAACCATCAAAAAATTAGGGTTTTACTGTGGACCCTAAAGGTTAGGGTTTTACCAAAGTAAACAAAAGATAAATAGTATAATAAGGGTAGATTCAATCTAGAGATTAATCACCAGAACGATATAGAATCTTAATGATTCTATAGCACACCCTAGACATGAAAAAGTTAGTAATACAAAGCAAATTTCAAAATGATCGTACCTTTTAATGAAGAAGAAGCTACAAAACTTGTGGTCTTAAACATACCTTGAGTTGCTCCTTTTACAAACCCTGTAGGACGTTTAATTGAATGGCTCCCTCTTAGCTTCTTCATGGTTCATTGCTATATGAGTCCACTTATATTACAGTGTCCAAGGATTCAACTCGATTTACCAAGTCTCCATTCTTAAGATCAGCAAGTCTATCTCCAATATGACAAGCACAACCAAAATATACAAGTACAATAGTGTGATGATTATTTGAGATTTTTCATTATGCTTTTTGGAAAATGGATTCCAAGGAATCTTAAGTACAAACCCTAGATTCCATCTTTAAGACTAAAGCCTTAGATGTTACCAACTATATCGAGTTAGTATGAAAGCATTTATATATCTAGGGTTCTAGAATTTTATATCAAACTCTACTAGGGTTTTGTCGTAAACCCTAGATACAAAATTTTAACGTTAGATATACAATAACTTGACCAAGCCAGGGTTTCAATCAAATGGAAGCACATACATTTAAGATTTCATTCCTAGGATCTTTCATTAATTGTTTCAAGGGTTTCGTTATAAACCTGAATTTAACAAACACTAAAAATCTAGTGTTTCATCATATATCCTAGACATTAATAATAAACATTAAATAAAAGGCTAGGGTTTTACCATAACATTCCTAAACATCAAGACAATAGGATATCATTATATCTTCTAGACTTCATCAACAAACCCTAAGTAAACTAGGGTTTCATCGTTATTATCAACATACCCTAACCATCAAAAAGTTAGGGTTTTACTGTGGACCCTAACGGTTAGGGTTTTACCAAAGTAAACAAAAGATAAATAGTATAATAAGGGTAGATTCAATCTAGAGATTAATGACTCTAACAATATAGAATCTTAATGATTCTATAGCACACCCTAGACATGAAAAAGTTAGTAATACAAAGCAAATTTCAAAATTATCGTACCATTTAATGAAGAAGATTAGCTACAAATCTTGTGGTCTTAAACATACCTTGAGTTGCTCCTTTTACAAACCCTGTAGGATTTTTAATTGAATAGCTCCCTCTTAGCTTCTTCATGGTTCATTGCTATATGAGTCCACTTATATTACAGTGTCCAAGGATTCAACTCGATTTACCAAGTCTCCATTCTTAAGATCAGCAAGTCTATCTGCAATATTGACAAGCACAACCAAAATATACAAGTACAATAGTGTGATGATTATTTGAGAATGGATTCCAAGGGATCTTAAGTACAAACCCTTACTAGGTCTAAAGAGTAATATGTCAAGAAAACTAAAAATCATTCAATTCTTGTTTTGCAAGGGATTGCCATATACCTTGTACTGTTTACAAGTCCTAGGCATTATGAGACAGGGAACAAACAAAAAAGGTTTTCATATATATGTTATCAAGGGTTTACCATCCTAGATATTAATAACCTTTAACACAATGAGTACTTGCCATCCCAAGCAACTAAACATTTCATGCCAGATTCTTTAAATAAACATGATATACATACCTAAAGATTACATACCTTTTGTCTTTGATGTTCCATAGAGCTTGTTGTTCGTTCTTGCAAACTAAAAGCATCTTGTTAGATGACAAAGAAAACACAAACAATAATATTAATACTTCAAGTTGGTTTGCTTTCTCTTGTAGTAGAAGCTTCCAAGAATGAGTTGCTACAGGAGTTTAAATAGACTACACCTTACACCAATATAGACTGTTTTCTTTTGCTTGCTCGACATCAAAGGTCTTATTTTACTTGGTTAGATGCCTACAAGGAATGTAGGACTTGATCCTTTTCAACGTTGCAAGATTGATTCTCAAAACAGGGCTTATTATGTCAAGAAATGTGATTCTTCTAGATCGGCCTTTTTCTTTCACTGATGGAGTATGGATTATATATATGTACCCAAATCTTTTTTACTACATAACATAGAAAAATAAGATGCCTTTCTTATCTAGCAAACAAGGCTTGAATATATGCTTTTGAGATTCGATATTGGTCCTCAAGTAGGACTATCATTAATCCTCCTTAACTCAAAATTCATTCATTCTTACAGAACTTTACAATTCGGATTTCATTGGTAAATTTAGACCCCATTTTTCATGTACAGACCTTTGCTCTATCCTACAAAGACTTCAGCTTGGTTGAAGCTTATGGATTAGCCTTCTCAGATCCCTAAGAAATGCTTCACGACTTCGTCTTACTTTCGAGATCTAGATTGCGGCCCTAATTACAAAGGTTAAACTTTATAGTCATTCCCAGAAGTATGATATATAAATTTGGTTCTCTTCTAGATGATTTGACCTTCAAAGGTAAATTTGAAAATCCTTTATTCTTGGCATCAAAATTGATCTTCTAGCTGCCTTATTCTATTTACCTTAGTTCTGATATCATGTTGAGAAATCCATTAGGGCAGCATTAGGACAACTTATTCTTGATTTTTCTTACTTGACATTTACATGTGATATAATATATATATAAATATATATATATATATTTTATTATATTAGTGTTCTTATCATCAAATAAATGCCAAAAACATGAAGATCACAACCATACAAGACGAACATGTGATGTAGGCACTTAGCTAGGGCAAAACCCCTATGAAGGGGAAAACCCATTCAAACTCTTCCACTAGTAGATTCAAATCAAATGAGACAATCCAAGACCCTTTTGACCTAGACAAAGTTCTCCTCCAATCACCAAGTCAACCCTTCCTTCAAGTAGGAAAACTCTACCAAAGTCACCAAGTGTCAGCTCCTCAAATACTGTTTCAATCCAAAATTTCAGCCCCCAAGCAACACAATTTTGGACCTATAGTTACTGCAGAAATTTCAGCCCTGCAACTTGCCTAGAAACCCTAGAAATCTCACACATGTGAGAGAGAGAGATGCTCCAAACTTCGATTTTGCTTTCTCCTTGGATTAGGTCGTTTTCTCCTTGACTTCGCTCTTTTTCTTATCTCTTTTTGTTGCAGATCAAACTTGTTTAAGTGCTCCTCCAAATGAGTCAAACTATATCTATTTGTACTGCTTCCATAGGGTCGAATTCCCTTCAACTGGGTCGACTTCTCCAGGGCAAGTCCGACTTGGTGAGGAGGAATAAAATGATTATTGTTTACTCAAAATAAATTTATTTACATGATACAAAAGCCCAAGAAGGGTCTAATAAATGTGGCAATGACTCTTATGACTCAAGACAAAACCTAGAAGCCTTCAATGGAGGCTATGACCTAAAGATAAAATAAACAAAGCATGAAACACATGCTTAGTAATATTTTTCTTTTTACAAAAATTTTCTCTCTTTTGACAAATACACAACAATTATGAAGACCGACACTAGTTACATTCTTCAACAAGGGGCAGCCTAATATTCAAGCCTATGGCCCTAGTATTGTTATGCAATTGATGATAATCTTAAATTCTTAAGGTAAAAGTGACATTCTCCTTTATCTTTCATTTTCATCATTTTACTTAAATTTTTAACATTACCGTGAAATGACTTGGGATGTTTGAGAGTAGTTTCAACCTCATTGGATTTCATATGGAGAAGCTAGAATTTAGATCTCACTCAAAATCCAACAAACTTAACAGTTTTTCAGGAAATCGGGATTGGGTGGATTGCAACATTTCCATTGGACTTTGTCATGTATGAGAGTATGCAACTAGTACTTAATCAAGAGTACCAAGCCCCCTATGTACCTTGATGTTTGTGGCATTGGTTATCAAACTCCTCTATCATGAGCCTACTAAAAATGTACCCATCCCTCAAACAAAATATTAACTTGACATGCTTCGTCTTTTCTATCTTACTTTAATGCTTGGAGAGTGATATTGATGACGAAGATCCCAATGTAGGCGATGATTTTGATGATACGCAGGTATTTCTTGTAGCATGATTTTTTTTGGATGCTAAAGGTCATCTAAAGCTTAATTGCTGATGTATTTTTGTTTCAAAGATGGATTGCACTTGATGCTATTTTGGTTATGTGCACGCTTACATGGTATATAAATGAAAACTTTTGCTTATTTCTGTGAAAATGGTTCGGATTCATATAGATACACATGAATATATATGTTTTTCTTTAAAATTTGAATATTTTATGTGTTTTTTATCAACTGGTTTTTTGGTTTGGTTATTTTACTAGTTCCGGTCCAGTTTCGACTGATTCCCAATTCAGAGGGTTTTCTAGTTCAATTCTAATAACATTGGTCCAGAATCTTAGGCTAAGTATGAGTTGAATACTTGATTCAACACAGGCTCAGGAAAAATCATGGGGACTCACGAGTCTTCCACGAGTCAAACTTCCATGATTTGAAGTTATATGGTTCTAATCTTCTACATAGGAATTGCATGCATGGCAAATCGTCTCCAATAAGCACAAGAGAGAATAAGAGACAAAACTTATAGCTAGGTCAATATGGACTTTCCCAACATCAAGAGGTTAGGTTGGTTTCCACCCACATTACTCAGGTAAATGGCTCTCTAAGAAGGGATTTCACATCTAGACTATGGAAGTTTGACTCATGGGGGGTCACAAGTCCCCACAAAGTCTTTCCAGCTCTGGCTAAAGCCTCATACTCAACTCATACTTGCGTTGTGACTCAGGACTCAACACAATCATCCCACTCACCAATAATCATGAGTTTGGAAGCCAAACTCCCATGTTCGACTCAATATGCATACAAAGACTCAAGCAGAAATTTGATGGATCAAACAAGTTTTGCAGGAAAATTTATTGTTTTGTAAGCAAATATCAAGTGTCAAATGTTATATTATCGTCTAAGTCACAGGACACGTCCCTCAGGGTCTCATGTCCTGTATTTCACGTGTCGGACACGAAAACCGCCCTAAAACGTGTCGAAAGTGTTTCTCTTCATGTCCTTTAATCAAGACACTTGTTTTGGACTTGTCGAAAACATGCCCTAACGATTTTGGTTCTTAGGACACGTGTCCCATGAAAAGTGACATTTAAAACCTGCAACATGGTTTACATTTGGGTTTTTTTGTCATTGTTCGCCACCGAAGTTGAGTTTGCCCGTCGTTGGAATCCAATTTGTTGTGCAATGTGAGGAATTCCATCATATTCAAGCGCAATGCTCACAACTTCACATCGACATGGACCTGGAGAGGTAGGAGACGAGCGTTCGCATGCTTCACTGAGTTTGGAGCACTTAAATTTCTTGTAAGTTGTGTTATAGCCTACAAAACTTAACTTAATTATACACGAGTGCCCACATATAGATCGTGTGTTGAAATAAAAATCCTAACTCCCCGTCATGTGCTCATTGCTCACTACACCTTCGAGGTCTAAAGGGAGGGAAAGCTCGATTAACGCTCTGGTCAACAATGAAGTTTGAACACATAAATTTATAGTTCATAAATTTATGTGAAGTTTGAACATGATCAAACTTGTTTGAAGTTAATAACAATAATTATACATGAACAATGAACATCATTGATGTAACTAACTAGTAAATTACTAAATAGTAAATAGTGTATACTAAATACTAAATAGGTATCATCATGATTCATATCTATATGGATCAAGCACAATATTTCAGTGTTCTTTAATATATGTATATATATAAAACATGTCCCTCGTGTCCTGTTTCCGAGGCCGCTGCGTCTCGTGTTGAATACTCGTATTTACATGTCGTCCATGTCTCATGTCCTCATGTCATGTGACTTAGATTATCGTATATTTTCTGAGATGATCTTATGAATTTGTACATAGACTGTTGTTTTATAACTTCTGTGTATTAAAAATGTCATTAATATAATTTTGTGCACAATATTTACTACTTTTTGAGTTTTTTCATATTTACCAAGTTTTGAACCAAGCTTTCACAAATCACTGAATCTTGCTAAGTGACAAGTCCCAGGGCAGCAAAATCTCTGCCTAGCCTGAGTTTGATAACTTTGATTTAAACAAACTTTATGTGACCCTATCAGTTGCTCCTATTGACCCCACCGCCTACACCTACCTACAAGTTAGTGAGAAAAGCCTTCAACCCCGCAAGGTGTGGTTGGTGGTAGGGAACTCGGAGAAGGGATTGTCAAACTAATCTCGACTCTCTCCGTTTGATCTATCTCCTAGGTTAGCAAAGGGGGGTGGTCCCTAATGAACAGTTAAGTTAAAAAAAGATGTGAGTTTCTAGGAGAATTGTTAGAGTTAAATAGATTATCTCTTTAAGATTTATAAGCAAACACTAATATGAGCAATAACCATCATAAGATAAGCATGAAATACATAAACAACCAGTGTCTTCCAAGTATTTTCTCTTTAAGAAATGAAATTGTATTTTGCATAAAATGAAGTGAAATGCTTTCAAATGGAAAGCCAAAACAACCCTGAAAAGTGAAACAATAAATTGTTAGCACAAGATATTATAAATGCTTTCAAGATGACTAAGTCTACAAATCAAAGCATGGAAACTATCTTGCTCAAAAGGATACAAAAAGAACTCAAATGTTAGACCAAGATGACAACATGCAATTAAGTTTGCAACCCAAAATAATAGTACTTGACAGTGAAATCAACCATTCATGACAATATGCAAAAAGAACTGCAGGAATACTAGAGGATCCGAGCCGCGCACAGCAACCGTGTCGGCTAGGTTTTGCAATCGCAGAGGAGTCACAGCCGTCGCCATGAGTGCGCTTGGGGGTGGGGAGCCTTCTCCCACCCCGCCAATCTCATCAGAGGAAGCATTTTGATGATTGCTAACGCAGAAAGGGAAGAAACATTTGGCCCCAAAAGTCCCGAAATTTATCAAAAAATTGGAGGAAATTCCTGAGATCGCCCTACCAGAAGACCAACCGATAAAAATCGCCCTAGCCCTGGCTGTCAGAGGGTTGGTAGGACAATTTATGGGACGCTGGCCCTCTACAAAAACAACAGATGACTGTATCCAACGCAACTGGAGACCTCAGCTAAAAAACAATGTGATCTGCTATGCTATTGAAAGAGGGTATTTCATTTTCGAGTTCACCTCCAAAGAAGATCAAGATTTGGTATTCAAAAACGATCTGTATTTCATGGGAAATCAAGGTCTGTATCTTAATAAATGGACCCCCGACTTCGATCCCTCAGTGGATGCCCCTAAAGAGGTCCCAGTCTGGGTCCGGCTCCCCAATCTTCCGATCCATTGCTGGAGCTATCACACCTTGCAGAAGATTGGAAATGGTCTAGGCCGTTTCATTGACAAAGCAGATAACAAGGGCTAATATACCTGTGCAAGAATCTATGTGGAAGTCGATCTGGAAGCTGGACTGCCCAAAGCGGTAAAACTTACAATCGGAGAATGGCATCACTATCAAAAAATTGGATTACGAGTAATTGCCTTTCAAATGCAGAACCTGTCACGAACATGGACACTTCCAACAAAATTGCCCAAAAGCTCCAACCGGGGACAAAGTGGACGACGAAGGATGGAAAGAGATCAAAAAGGGCAAGGCAATCCCAAAACCAACTGAGAAGAAAAATTCAAGGCCATTGGTGAAGCCCCAGCCTAAACCAAAAGCCAAAGAAGTTCCAAAAGAAGGTTCTTCCTTTGGGGAAAAGACGGATGCCATTGAGATCCAAGAGGAACCAGAAAATCCGTCGAAGAAAGTGAAAGAAGCCGAGGCAAAGTCAAATATTCCTCCATCAAAGGATGATCAAGGGGAAAAAGAAGAAAACGAGGAGCACATCAGTCTGGGCTCCGATTCTGAGGGAGATTCAAAAGATGGAGTCTCCGAATCAGATAGCTCGCAAGTCACTCCTATCAAGTCGACGAGGGGTCGAAAGTCCAAGAAGAAACAGAGAGAGGAAAAAACTTATCTGGATGTACTCCAAGGCCCTCAGAAAACTATCAAAGGAATGATGAATACCAGATCCAGGCGCAAGCATGGTCAGGCTCCAAAAGGAGCCACAACCTCCCAAGCTAGTAAATAATGAAATACGTCTCCTGGAATTGCAGAGGGTTGGGCAGCAGGTTGAAAGAAGAAGCTCTGAAAGACATTGTGAGGATGTACTCGCCTGAATCCTTCTCATCTAGGAGACAAAGCTGGAGGACCTTCTACTCCTCCAAGCAAGCAAAGCATTCTGGCATAAAGGCCAAGGAAGAGCAGTCAATGCCAGAGGCACCTCTGGAGGGATTGCCTCCTTTTGGGACAGCTCCAAATATGATGTAATTTACGAAGAATGTTGCCCCCATTGGCTATTCACTAAGCTCCTCCACAAAGAATCTGGCCATCAAGTAAGTATGTTCAATCTATATGCTCCGGTCTTACCATTTGAGAAAAAAATTTGTTGGGACTTGCTCCAGTCCTATTTTTTCTCGCACAATCCAGAAAATATTATTATTGCAGGTGATCTGAATGTTACACTAGCTGCAGAAGAGAAAAGGGGGGGCTCACTGGTCAGGGACCCAGCTAGAGAATGGGTTGAAGACCTCATATTAGGTTGGGTATTGGAGGATATCAAGCCCACATCTGGGAAATTCACCTGGTCCAACAAAAGGATAGGCCCCGGCCACATTGCTACTCGCTTGGACAGATTTCTAGTCCAATCCTCCTTCTTGACATGTGGTCTAATGGCCACCTCTAAAATCCTGCCGAACTACACCTTTGACCATAAACCCATTCTGCTTGAGCTCTCCTTGGATGGAAATCTTGGCCCCATTCCCTTTAGATTTAGTTCTCTATGGATTCATCAAGAAGGTTTCCAGGAGGTGGTCTCCGAGGCCTGGAACCGGCAAGTTCAAGGATCCCCCTTTTTTTGTGTGGGAAGAAAAATTGAGGGGACTAAAAAGAGAGCTCAAGGAGTGGGCTAAAAGGTTGAAAACGCCCACCACCAAAAGAAAGGAGATGCATGACAGTTTAGCAATCCATCAATTAACAATGGAGAATTCCGGTGTAACTCAAATCCTCCTTCAAAAAGAAGTAGAGCTGCAAAAAGATCTCCATAGAGCAAGTAGGGATGAAGAAGAGTTCTGGAGACAGAAGTCCAAAAATCTTTGGTTACAGGCCGGAGACAAAAATACAAGCTACTTCCATAAGCAAGTTGAAGCACGCAAGCACTTCAAAACAGTAAATAAAATTCACTATCAAAACACTGTGGTTAAAGATTTTGAAGGCATAAAGTGAGCAGCCCACTCCTTCTTCAAAGATCTTTACTCGGCCCCAGAAGACCCTCCTATCGATTCTCAAGCCTACCCGATTGATCTAATTCCTCATTGTGTTCAAGATTCTGACAATTTTATGCTGACTGCTCCGATCAGTATGAATGAGATTAAAAAAGCTTTGGATTGCATGGAACCGGATAAAGCTCCGGGCGCTGATGGGTTCACATCAAGGTTCTACCTGACTTGCCAACCTGCAATTAAAAAAGATCTTCTGAGAATGGTCGGGAAATCTCAGACATGTACCAAGATTGGAGGCAGTACCAACTCGACCTTCCTTGCCTTGATTCCGAAAGATAAAGGCGCCACCGACTTCAGCAGATTCTGGCCCATCTCTCTGTGATATACAAGTTATAAGCTGGTTACAAAAATAATAGCCAACTGTCTTAAGAAAATTCTGTCGGTCATCATCCCTGAAAACCATGGAGGATTCATCAAAGGGAGAAAGATTCTTGACAATATTGTGCTAGTGCAAGAAGCAATTCACTCAAGCTGTCATCGAAAAGAGAAAGGCATGGTGATTAAACTAGATTTGGCAAATGCCTTTGATAGGGTGAGACATGATTTCATGTTTTCTATGATGGAGAAATTTGGCTTCTCAAAAGCTCTCATAACATGGGTGAAAGCCTGCATAGCTTCCCCTTGGATAGCGCCTTTGGTTAATGGTCGATCAACGGAATTCTTCCAGGCCTCGAGGGGGCTAAGACAAGGTTTCCCTTTGTCCCCACTTCTTTACGCCATTCAAGCTTCGATGCTCAGCTTCCAGCTAGACTATTGTCAACAGATCCAAACTCTGCCAGGCCTGAGGATGGCTCACAATGTTAAAGACATAAATCATGCCCAGTTTTTTGATGATACATTATTGCTTGGAGGAGCTAGCATAAATTCTGCTAGGACCTTCAAGAAGGAGCTGGACATTTATAGGGAGGTTTCAGGCAACAATATCAATTATCTAAAAAGCATGATCTATGGCTGGAATTGCTCGATCAAGGAATTGACAGACATAGCAATGTTGTTAGAAATGGAAGGAACCCTGACCTAGGAGTCATTTAAGTACCTTGGGATCCCAATCTTCAAATCAAATCCTAAGGTAGCTCACTGGATGCCCCTGCTAGACAAGCTAAAACTCAGAATACAAGCTTGGGGAGCCTCATGGTTGAATGATGTTGGGAAGGTAATCCTAATGAAATCTGTTCTCATAAATCTACCGTTATATCAGAATTCCATTCTACTAGCCCCTAAAACCTTTATTAGTAAAGTGGATGGTCTCATGAGAATATTTTTGTGAGACAGAGGGAAAAATAATGAAAGAAGGCTCCATTTAGTAAACTGGGACACTCTTAAGAAGCCATTCTTGGAAGGAGGTCTCCAAATGTGGGATCTGGCAGCCCAAAATCTTGCTCTGGGCTCCAAACTCCTTTGGAACGTTGTTTCTGGGAATCCTAGTTGGAGCAAGAGAGTTATGTGGAAAAAATATTTTCATGGGCAGCGCTTGAGGTGTTTGGACCAGCCTCCAAGAATAACCAAAGGATCACCGGTATTCAAACTCTGCCTCACAGCTATGAAACATTTCAGTCACAAGCTATACTGGATCCCAGGTAATGGGAAAAACATAAGAATTTGGGAAGATTCGATCCTTGGAGATCAACCCTTGAATCAGATGGCAGAACTTGTAAATATCAGAGTTTGGCTTCAAGCCAGCAATCTGGAAACCCTTTGGGACATCTCCAATTGGACAGATGATGCAGGGAGTCTTTGGGATGGTTGGAATCTAGGGGAGGTCCCTCATTGGCTGGATGGTGAAGCCACTTTATTGTTGGATTTGCTCCAAGGAAAATATCCCCTAAAGGCCTCTTCTAAGGAAAAAAGAGGGTGGGTTACGGGTATGTCTTTCAGGCTCATACTCAGCAGCAGAAGGTTACAAAAGTATGATGGCTGTCCCAAACGTTCCCCCAAAGCCAACTCAATGGAAATGTATTTGGTCTTTTCTAGCTCTCCCCAAAATTGACTTCTTTCGCTGGACATTGGCGCATAAAAGTATCCTCACTAGAGATAACCTGAGAAGGCGTGGAATGGAAGGTCCCTCCAGGTCCCCTCTTTGTGTTTCGGATGAAGAAACAGCTAATCACCTGTTGTTATTGTGCCCCTTTGCTCAAGAAGTTTGGAGGGGTGTCCTGATGTTAGGACCTGACAAAATAGAGCTCCCCGGAAATATTCCAGACCTGCGAAGAAACTAGGCCAAGTTATCCCCGTTCTGTCTCTCCAAAAAAAGCCTTCTCAAGACTGGCTGGATGTGGATTCCCAAATTCACATGCTGGAAACTGCTGCTAGAGAGGAACAATAGAATTTTAGGGAGGAGAGTTGTAATTCGGTCAGAATTATCACTAAGATCAAAGCTCTGTTGGGTGAGGCCTTAGAAGCCAAACCCGCCATAAGAAATGGTATGATTATGGACAGCGAGGAAGATCAATGGCTAAAAGAGCTAGTTCCAAACCATCAGAATAGACCCATTCCTCCTGCAAAAGCCCCTTCTCAGTGGGAAATTCGTCTGCAAGAACAGGAATTCATCAAATGGAGATCAGCTTTGGATGATCACTGTCTTTTCTTCGATGGGGCCTCTAAAGGTAACCCAGGAGCGGCGGGTGGCGATGGAGTTATCTTGAGTCCTGGTGACTCAACTGAGTTGCGCTTTGCATGGGGTCTTGGGCATGAAACAAACAACAGAGCGGAGGCTCTTGCTCTGTGGCAGGGTCTAAATCTAGCTATCAAGAGGAATCTCCTCTCCATCTCAGTCTTTGGAGACTCTAGACTAATTATCCAGGCTATGAACTCTCAAAAGAACCCTTCTTAGGTACAATTAGCATCCACACTCAAAAAAATCAGACTAGTTTTGCCCAAGTTTCACATAATCTCCTTCTATCATATTCTGAGGAAGTTAAACTCACAGGCGGACTTGGCAGCCAATCTAGGCTCTATCCAAAGCAGGAGATCTCTATTAGTAAATGATATTGAATCGGACTGCAACATTCCATAATTCTGGAGAAGACTGGGCCTCTATTCCTATGAGCAATCCACTGGATCAGATTTCTCTCCAACCCCCAGAGTTTCGAGACCAGACCAAATTTCGCTGGCAGCTGTTAGGAGACTTGGACTCATCCACAAGGAAAAATTCAGAACACAACCTCGTCATTTTCGATCTCTACTCTATGTTGGAATTCACTGCTGCGTCACTCTACAATCAGTTGGGTAGGTGATGGGGGGTTCACGAGGGCTTCATCAAGGCTAGATTAGATAGCAGAAAGGCCTTTGCTGCGTTCTATGATGAAACGGCAAGCAATGCTGGCAATGTTGACACCTCACTTGGCAAGCTTGAGCACAAAGTAACAATCCGCCAGACAAATCAAAAGAAAACAAGCAATGAGCCATTGGAAGACACGGCAATGAAAGTCCAGTGCGATGGGTCTCCTCTCTGCATGCTAGGAAGCAGAGCTAAGTCACGGCAAGCAAAAGCAAGGGAAATTCAAGACGCCACTCTAAAACCAGACCAAGCGCATATTCAAGCCATTATCTGCAATCACAGTGTAATTCCTTCAGCGTACCTATCAAAAGCTAAATGTACTCTCCTTGCCTCCTATCAAAACGAAAGCAAAATCTATATCAAGGAAACACATAGTAGCCCTGTTAAAGCCCTCGGCAGCTGTTTTGCCGAATCTTAAATAAAATCTCGCTGTTATTGTCAAAAAAAAAATCATTCATGACAATATGCAATTAAACCAAAAGATGAGTCAATTTCAAAGTACAAGAAAATTAAACTTGTTGCAAAATTAAAAGATATTACAATGCTTGCATCCAAAGTGCCTCTTGAAATAAGATTTGCATGTGAGACTTTAAACCAATGCAAATGTGATGAAATGTTGTTCTTGGTTCATTTTATTATTTAGTGCTAAGGCAAAGTTACAATTGAACTCTAGTCCTCAAACCTCATCCTCGCCCAAATATTTCGATCTCACAATGAGGAGTCAATAGAGGTAGAGGGTCCCTAAACGTCTATTCAACCAACTTAAGTTGGAGGTAAGTTTTAGTGAGGCTTGGGGCCTTCCTATACCAAAATGCCTAAATGAAGTGCAAATTGTGTTAATTCCCCAAATTAAACTAATTCTTCATGCAAATGCTTCAAAGAGTAATAGTTTGCAAAGCTTGAGAGTGTATGCATGTGGGAATTTAAATACAAGATTAGTAAAAATTTGCATGTGGAGTGAAATGTGTTAATTTTAAGCATTGCACAATTATGAAATTTAAAAGCTAGAAAGCTAAGAAAGACTAAAAGCAAGATTAGGCCACCCGCAAGAATCCCTCCTTTAAATGAGGAAGGGGGATGCCATGGGAAAAATCCCAAACTCCCTCCAACAAATTTTTTTATCTTTTATTAGCGCTTAAAGCGGGGAAAAATGCCTCTAAGAGGGCAGCCCATGGATGATCCAGAGGACAGTTGTACCGTCATATATCATCAGTCAACAGAGTTTTTAAACTCTATTTCTATCTTCTCATCATCTTTCTTGTACCCAGACTCCACACGCTGGGGGGAATTGTAATAAGTGATACTAGTAATGATGAGTTTTTGAGTCTATAACAGGCATAGGATGTTGGGACTCAATCAGCAAACAAGTACACCTTGGAGTGTTTTTTTTATCTGGTTAATTATCCCTTCTTTTTCAGAAACGGATAATTTTCTTGGTCTTTTCACTCACTTTTTACCCCAAAGTCGGGGTGACAGTTTGAAGGTTGAGCCCCTAACACATCTTAGTGTCTAGAGTCGATGTATATTTTTTTTTTTAACACATGGTGAGTCAGTTACTACCAGGCCTAATCTATGGGAGACCCAGGATCAATCCTCGTAGCTGCCTCTATAACACCAAGGGTATATCCAACAACTTGCAAGTCGAATATACTAAGTTCCTATGATTTTGGCAAGATCCGAGACTCACGTAGTCACCAAGACGATCATGGGGAATCTACTCCTTGAGCGGCCACCACAGCAGGACACTGTACTCAATGAGATTTGAATTGCGGTCTCTTGAGCTTCGCCCAAGTAGACTTACCATTAAACCACACATCACTATACTAGAGTCAATGTATATTACTTGATAATAGCAGCAGCAGCAGTGGGACGAAGCCAAAGGAGGAGAAATAGAATACAACCCTTGCATCTAAGGGGCAGAAGGAGCAGCGGAAGAAGAGGAAAGATGTTTCGAAGATCAAGTGCTTTCGGTGTGGTGAACTTGGTCACTATGCTACACAGTGTCCTCTCAAGAAGAAGGACAAGGACAAGAAGCATGATCCAATGCTGCATCCACAAAGATCGAAGAGGAGGAGTTTGCCATGATTGACCAAATACCTACAGGGGAGAGGTGGGGTGACCTAGAACTATAGTGGCTAAGAGTGCCAGAGACTGAGTAGCACATAGCAGAGTTGGCAGCAATGCAATTGCCACAGTGCAAAGTCAACAGCGACGCAGAGGCTTCAAAGGGTCAGCGCAGAGGCTAGCAGCAGTCAGAACTCCAGCAACAGATGCATCATGTTGAACACCTATTCAGTAATTTTGGATGCTTTTCCGTTGTTGATGCAGTAGCAACAGCAGCAATTGGAGAAGGTTGCTGTGCAGATGCAGTGTTGGCAGTGGCAGTACCAGCAGCAGCACAGATGCAAAACTTATGAGGGTTGCAGTACAGATGCAGTGTTGGCAGTGACAAAGTCAGCAACAGTATAGATGCAACATTTGCGCAGTAGTTGGTGGGAAGTGATGTCAGACATCAACAACACAAAGGGATATGTTTCAAAGTCAGAGTGATGCTTCAGCAAGTTGCATTACTAGAGCACATTCCTCGCTAAGAGGGAGTGTTGATTTCTGATAGCATCGGACGTGCTCTAAGCCTCAAAATTTGCAGGGAGGCTTGGACACATGTATTCCACAATACACAGAAATAGTTTTGGAAAATTCCACCTAGAGACAATTTTATTAAAATAATTAATTTTTTTTAATGGGTGCCTAAGTCTAAACTTAGGAAATTAAAATAATTAAAGGGTATTAATCAAACTGTGAGTGAAACTTCTAGAAGAAGACGAAGATCAAGCCAAAATGATCTGAGCCATTGATTAGAATCTAATATGGGTCGTTGGTTCTCAACTGAATGATTATAAGAGGAAGCTTGATGGGCATTTGGAAAACACATTGGGAGAGATCAAGAGATCGAATTTCTCAGAGAGGGCAGAACAACAGTTGCTAGAGAATCGATCAAGGAGATTTCTTGCAGTGAGAAAGGCACTAGAATAGTAGACCGGATGAAGTTTTTCCAAATCTGGGGAGTGCATAGCAGAGAGACAATGTACTCCACAGAGAGTCTGACGCAGTGCAGAGAGGCAACACAGAGCTTCAGAGGGAGATCTGTATTTGTTGAGGAGAAGTCAAGTTTTAGAGGCAGGAGCTGGAGTGGGAGCCCGGAGAGCCAAAAGATCGATTTCCCAGAGCAACAGGAGAGAGAGATGTTGGTTCCTAGGCTGACGCAGAGGCAGCAAGGGACAGCTCATCTCGAGCTAAGGTCAGTGTTGGATCACCGATGGAAGCGAGAATTTTCTCGCTAGACGTTTTTCAATTATTTTCTCTGCATGGATTGCTAGTTCTAAAGCATCCATAGATTTGTACTCAAATTACTACTACTTAATAATACAAACCCTCAGCTGCTGCACCGGTTTTCCCACACTGGGTTTTTCCAGGGAAATTTGTCCAAAAATAACGGTGTAGATGTGTGTGATGATTATTTCTCTCATGTGTTGTGTTTAGTTTCCACTGTTTTTATTTGTATATGCTGCAGTGTATTTAATTCGATATTTGTCATAGCACACAGAAAGTAAATTGTTTAATCGAATTAACAATTAGAAGAATTAACATCAGTTGTTGCACTAGGAATTGAGTAACCGATTTTTCACATTAGTGTCACTAAAGCTGACAGAAAAAAATAAGTAAACTTTGCAACACGTGAAATTTCTCAAGGCATAGAATAAAATTATTCCTGCAGAATATTTCCCAATGAAAGTTGCATTCATTTTTTAAGACTATTTTTAAACCAGCCTATATTATTACAATAATTCAGAGGAAGTAGTTAAAATCTCCATTGATTGATCCAACATTATCCCAGAAGAAAAATATCTCCATTAAAATGTAAAAGAATATGATGCTACCTCCACAAAACTCTTATACACAGCCAAATACAAACGCTCCACATCTGGATGCCCTGGATCTCGACCAATCTCCTTTGAAATGATCTCCAAACCAAAGTGCTGCATAGAAAGTAGAAAATAATAAATAAGGAAGAATAAAGGAAGTCAAAAACAAAATCATTGCCTTAAAAGGAGACT
Source organism: Pinus taeda (assembly GCA_000404065.3). Lineage (NCBI taxonomy): Eukaryota > Viridiplantae > Streptophyta > Pinopsida > Pinales > Pinaceae > Pinus > Pinus taeda. Next base: position 199,889 of record APFE030962563.1, on the reverse strand, counting down.
AAAAGCCAGAATCATTTGTCATTGCTATTTATAATTAATTGCAATATATCCTCGATACATCACTTGTTTCGATTCAATAATCAAAATAATAATGCTTTTCTTAACACCTTAATCTCTCTTCTATGGACACAAGGTCCAGCACAAGCACTGGATACTAAGAATTGCCATTAGGCTTACAAGAATTCAAATATAAACAAGAAAAATCCTATAGGATGCTTTGTTGTTGTATTTATTCATTTAATGGCCATTGTAATTTGTACATAATACATAGTTCTAGAGTAAGTAAAAAATAAGTCAACATGAATTATGGTGTTTCATTTCCCAGTAGACACTTTCTCTTCCAGCTCTCCTATGGGACTTTATGTGTTTTAAATTCATATTGATCATATTTTGAATAATGTATTGGTGTGCCTATTCTCTCTAATTTGCAGAGTGTATTTCTGTCCAAGTTTTTGCATCCATAAATATGATATGGTATCAGAACCACAGTGATGAGGTGCCAAGGAGAAAGAAAGCGAAGGCCTAGGGACTGCATTGATAAGTGACAGACTGAGGCACTGCTTGTACACGAGTTACACAAAAAAAGAGCAGGCAGACTTGAAAGTTAAACAGAGATGGGTCTTTATTCACAAACTCAATTTAGTAATTAAATATCAGGCCAACCTTAAAAGTATTTCAAAGTGTTTTGGAAATAAAACTTAAACAAATGGATTCTTAAATCGAAAGAGAGAAGCGAGGCTGAATCTCAGTAAGCAATATCTACAGAGAGTGAGGCTGAATCTCAGTACGCAATATGAATGAGGTGGGATAAAGTTATAAACATTGTAGTTCTTTTGGTGACTAGCTCAGCAATGCCCTAGAACCAGCTGTTGAGGATTTTTACGATCTGGATTCAGGTTCTGTCTTCCCATAATGACCATGCACAAATGCTTTGAAGTTTGATGTTGACAGAAGATTTCTTATGTCGTCCTCTAGCAAACTCAACCAAAGACTTTTGATTACAATTTCCTCCCAATCCCAGCAATATTTTAGAGGACAAGAGCATGTTACCAAATTCTTCCCCTCTTCAAGCAGATTGTCAACCTTAGACGAACTTCAATGAGATTCTATGTGAAGCTTTTGATTGCTTCACTTAGACAGGCCACCTCCTCTTAGCCCATACAACCCTCCAGATGACATTTTCAGTATTAGTGTTGGTAACTTGGTATCTTCACAAAGATTGATGGGAATAAAAATTTCCCTTGAGTTCAGAAACCAACTAAAGAGCATGTTATCTGCATCTCTCTGTTTGTGGTTTGCTTGAATTGCTCTCTCTGTTGTGGCATTGCGATTTTTCTTTGCATTCCTCTCTAATGTTGTAGTTTATTGCATCATCAATGTCACATGGTTCAGGTTCGAGTTCAGGTTCGACAATTATTAGGTTTGGTTTGAGTTCAAATTTTTTGATGAGGTTCAGATGAGGTTCGCTATTAGGTCTGTCTATATATATACACATTAATTTAAAATGAATTATAGAATTAAATAGTAACAAATCAACATCAATAAACATAAAATATGCTATCACAAACTTGGAAACTGCAGGGATAAATTACAAGCTTGAGTTGTGACATGAAGTTATGAGTTTTGATCTATGGACTTGGTCAATGGCTATGAGGTTCGTTGAACCCCAAAACATTTTTGAGATTCGCATTATTTCGAACCTCGAGGTTAAAGTTCGACAAACCTTGTGACATAGTAAATAGTTTACTCATTATGTGTTTACCCCACTTTTATTCGTTATTATATTTTTTTCTTTTGTATCTTTTAGGAAGCAAATGCCATAGCCACTCTTTATTTGCTATTATTACTTGTATTTTTGAAGCACAATGACTTGTTTTGGTCGCTGATGGACATTAATATCATTCACTTCATTTCTTGAACTAGGTTGTGGACTCAATCTTACAGCTTACGTTCTCTCATGTTGGATGCAAAGAAATCAAGTTGGTTTTATCTTGGCACAAGTATTCTCTAGTAACTCATAACTCATCCTAGAGATGAACAACTATCTCCATTGCCTTGGCATCCTATATTTTGGAAAGAAAAGTTATCACTTCAAGGAAATTACTGCGTACTGAGTAAGAATAAGTTCTTTAACAATGTTTAGCTCCTATACTATGTGGGTTACTTGAATAGACCACAATACTTGAGAGATTTGTGTCATCTGTTTCACATGATGCAACTGCTCCGTCAATGAGTTACATTGCATCTTATATTGAATGCCTTGAGGTTTCTTAGAGTTAGTAAATGGAGAGTTTGATGCCACAGCAAGAAAAGAAACAGACCAATTCGATAATGTTGTCTCCTAATTGCTTACAATTCAAATACTAAGTTACCATGACCACCCAAGCTATGATCAACTTACCTCATTAAATAATGCTCTACGAATTTTTCTCTGCTGCAATTTTATTCATTCGCTTCAATTGTGGAGAAAAATACATAGCCTAAGTGGTCAAGCTTAGGCTTTATGATTTTCATTTTACTGTTGTTGAATCCCAAGTTTACATCTCAATCTTTTGCTGAATCTCTTTTGTATCTCAAAATTCCCATGAATCACCAGCATCAAACTAAGAATCATTGCTCTTCTAAAATGCCACTTCAATCAATGTGAGTCGTCTTCTGCAATCAATCTTTGCTCTTCCCTAAACCATACCTTAAAATTCCTCACAAGCCATGCTTACTCTTTTTATTTAGAGAAAAAGGTTCAATAGGATCTAGAAAGACCTCATTGAGCTACAAAAGGCTTTCCTCAAATTGTGGCCTGTACATTATAGCCTTGCTTGTGTCCAGATTGTCAAAGATTGGCATTCAACAACTTACCTATTGTTCTAGCCTAATTTCTTCCTGTCTCTTCACATTTGCTAATCTTTGAACAGCATAGTTGTCGTATTGCTGGAGGTTGTGACTCTCCTAGCCCACCCTAGGCACACAGGGGTGAATATAATAGCCAACCTAACCCTTGAGATCATCATTTTAGCTAACTTTCAGGAGGGGCGTTCTGGTAACTACCATGTCATCAAAGCCCCCATGAAAGTTCAACCCAAAGTGCTTCATGAGTTAGTGAAAACCCACCTAATGAATTACCCATTTATATTGAAGTTAATGAAAATATAGTTGTCTACAAAAATTTAGAATGGCATACCTTATTAGGATATTCCGTAGGTTGTGTTACCCACCATTTTGCGGGTGATATCCCTAGGAGAAAAAAATTCTCCAAGATGGTCCTCAACCGGCAGCCCCTTGCAGCCACCAACTAGCTCATCGTGCCATTTCTCTGCCACTTGAGCCAACCATGTGGTCTCTCACCCATTTGTGATGATCGTATGTTTGAAGGTGGGCCTCCCAAACCTCAAGGTATGCCTTGTCATTTGGTAATTGAGTATTATAGTTTGTTTATCATGGAAACTTTTGGGCATGAATCAACAGAGGGATTCGACAGAAAGAGTGGGCTAGGTCGGTGCCCTTGTCCCCTAGACCTCTTTTGGATGTTAACCTTGGACCCTAGTCCCGTGGGATCTCTTTTACTAATCCTTGGGCTTTAGGGATGGTACTACATGGGAAACCCTGATTTTGGTTGCGTGGTCCCGCTCCCTCATCCATATATATTACCCCCTTTCCACTCATTATAACCCCATTCATCATTTCTCCCAACTGGGTCCACATAGGGTTAGCCCTCCCCTTGCCCACACGTTGGGTTGGACCTAGAAAGATGCCCCGAAAGTTGATGCAGCTAAAAAGAAATGTAAAAGCATAGTTGGCCACATTCAACAGGAAGATGTACCACAAAATGCAAAAGATGGTTGGGACAAACACATTTAGCACATGGGCAAAAGCCAATACATGAGCTCTACCCCATCATCATGGCCATCACCCAAGTTCCTATAAGCCCTAGATGAGACTCCTTTATCATTCAGGAACCCATGATTGTCCCAACCCCTGGTAGGCAATGAATTGCCCTACCTTAAAGGGGGTATCCGCTGTTGTATCTTACACATTATGTTCTTATCTCTTGAGCCCCAAGCAATCAATGAAAAAAATCATAAAAGGCAAAAGGCATATTAAAAAGAGTGGAAAAATCAAGGTCGGGGCACCTCATGTACTATGATTGCACCCTCTCCTATACATTATATACCCAAGTGTGGGCTTCCCTTTTATTACCCTTGTACCCTAGCATGTGGCCCAGGGCTGCCCCTTTTCATCCCCTACTCCATTCATCTCTTTATCACATGCCACCACCCGTTAAAGGATGTACCTTGGACATACTATCCCCTTTAGAAGTAGAAACAACCTAATAGGATACTTTGTTAACCCCATTTGGAGCTTGGAGACATTAGCACATGCCAAAGCCCACTATGAGAGGGCATGCCATTATGAAGTCCCCACTTATTGTCCATTGTTTGTAAGCTCTTTACTTGATTTCCTTGATGGCTTGTTGTGCTAGAAGGCTAGGGGACGCATTAGATCTTATGAAGGATTACAGGTGGTCTCCATTTTGGGTTTGGTTTCCCTATACGGGGTCCTAATCCTCCAGAAAGCTACATTGGCACATCCTCTCTGCTCCGTACTTGCTGCCTCCTGACTACTCACCAGACCACTGGTTCAATTTTTCAGCTAACCCCGCTCCAGAAATTGAACTAATTGGTCTCCCTCAGTGTATTCTCCAAGTGATCCTCAAGCCTCCTCTTATACTTTTCTCGTTGACACATCAATAGCGGAGATTAAGTCCCTAATCAACGGCTAAGATTAGATCTGACTTGATCCATGACTTTTGGACCATTCTAACATAGTTTTATATTAATTCACATTAATATTTTATTTTCCCTAAGTTTAGACTTAGGGACTCCATTAAAAATATTAATTATTTTAATATCTCCCAAACTGTTTGGAATCTGCCCAAACTGCTTGGAATCTGCCCAAACCCTTTCTGGGTATTAGAGATCTCATGTGCCTTAGCCTCTCCACCAATTTTCGTGGCTAGAGCACATCCGATGCTACCCCAGATCAACACTCCCTCTTAGCGAGGATTGTGTTCTAGTAATACTCCTCACTGAGCATCACTCTAATCATTCAGTATCAATCCCTGTGTTGATGCTAGGCCTGTTGCCCAACATTCTCTGCACTGCTGCATCTTGTACTGCTAGCCATGGCCCTGCCACTGCCACTGCTGCATCCATACTGCAACTCCCTCTGCATCCTTGTTGTTATTACTCCCATTTTTGCTACTGAAATGGGTTCTTTACCATCCCCATCTTTTCCCTAAAGTAGTCAAACTTAGTCTTTCCAAGGGCCTTGGTAAGGATGTCCGCCACCTGTTCTCCTGTAGGAGTTAGCTCAAATATACAACTCGTTGGACACGGTCCCTGACAAAGTGACACTAGATATCAATATGCTTCGACCTATCATTAAACACTGGATTCTCAGAGAGCTTGATGCAACTCTGATTATCGCACATGATCCTGGTCGCCTCCATATTCCTTCTAAATAGGTTCACAAGCAATTTTCTAAGCCATATGGCCTCACACGAAGCTGTGCTTGCCGTTACATATTCTGGCTCAGATGAGCTCAGAGCCACGAACTTCTGTTCCAAGAGGTCATTCCCAATCCAATGTTGAAACAATACCCAGAGGTACTTTTTCGATCCACTAAACTTCCTACCCAATCTACATCAGTAAATCCACTCAATCTAATATCCTTACTCCTTGGGTACAAGAGTCCATAATCGACTATTCCCTGTAAGTACCTGAGAACATGTTTGGTTGTTGCCCAGTGCGCCCTCTTCGGTTCCACCATGAACTGACTGAGGGAGTTGACAACATAGCAAATGTCTGGCCTGGTATTGACCAAATATATCAGGTACCCTATGAGTTGCCTATATAGGGTATGATCGACATCCTTGTCTTCTGATGCATCAATCTTCTTCCAGTTGGTGATCATTGGCGTAGCCATAGGTCTATAGTCTTCCATCCTGAATCTTTTCAAGATTTTTGTAGCATACCCCCCTTGCCCAAGGAAGATTTCTCCCCTCTGTTGCCAAACTTCCAACCCTAGGAAGTAGTGTATTCGTCTCAAATCCTTCATTTTGAATTTTGTGGCTAGATTCTTCTTGTAGTCCCCAATGAGTCTGGATGATCCTGTCAGAAAGAGATCATCCACATACAATACTAAGATTAGTGGCTCGTTCTCTACAACCAGATAGTAAAGATTCGGATCTGCATCACTCTTGACAAACCCCATCTTCTACAAGTAGCCATCTATTCGACCATACCATGCTCTCGGTGCATGTTTCAACCCATACAAGGCTTTCTTCAATCTGCATACATGAGACTTCTTCTCATGAGTTTCAAAGCCCTCTAGTTGTTCAATGTATACCTTCTCTTCTATTACCCCGTTCAAAAATGATGTTTTGACATCCGTCTGATGGATCTCCTATCCCATCTGGGCTACAAGAGATATCACGGTTCTAATAGATGTATACCTGGCTACCGAGGCGAAGCTCTCCTCATAGTCAATCCCTTCCTTTTGAGCATACCCCTTAGCCACAAACCTGGCCTTGTATTTTTCAACACTGTCGTCTGTAGCGTATTTGATCTTGTAGATCCACTTGAACCTACCACTGATCTGTCTTGAGATCTTGGCACCACCTCCCAAACATCGTTTACCATTATGGAGTTGTATTCCTCCACCATCGCATCAAGCCAAACCTGATGTTGAGGTGCCTCCTTGAAACTGGCAGGCTCTCCATATCGAGCTACTAATGCCTGATATCTATCTAGTTGTTTTCGCTCCCTCTTATTGTTTCTTGGCGCATCGATGAAGTCCTCTACATCTCGCAGAATCTGACGAAGTTCCCTGCTAGTTCCTCCTCTGCCAGCAGGTGCTTCTGTTCGCTCCTCCTCCTCATCCTAAGAATCTTCCTGTCCTGAGGAAGAATTCTTTACTTTTGTTGGTTGAAGGGGCTTAACAAACGGCTCCTCTTTCGACTGCTCCTCGGAAGGGATCTCATGAGATCTTCTGAAAGCCCTGTCTTCCATGAACTTTACATCTCGTCGTACTACTACGTTCCTGCTCCCTGGAAGATAGATTCTGTATGCCTTAGCATTCCCGCTATATCCCATCAGATATCCTTTTTCCGCAGTCTGATCCAGCTTCTTCCTCTTTTCTTCAGGTATGCGGCAATATGCTAAACTCCCAAATATCCTGAAATGACTGACTTCAGGTGTCTTCCCTGTGAAGACTTTCTCTGGAGTAATCTTGCCCAATGACCGATGAGGAGTCATGTTCTGAACATAGACTGTTGTGTTGCATGCTTACGCCCACAGGAATTTTCGCATATCCTAATCATACATCATGGCCCTAGCTCCTTCTATAATAGCCCTGTTCTTTCTTTCTGCTACCCCATTCTGCTCCAGATTGTAGGGAGTTGTCCACTCTCTTCTAATGCCCTCCTTAGCGCAAAAACCAGTGAAGTCTTTATCGACATATTCTCCAACATTATCTGAGATCAAAACTTTTATTTTCTTCCCAATCAGATTCTCCATTAGAGCCTTGAACTCCTTGAATCAACAAAAAAACTTCATCCTTGGTTTTCAAAAAATAAATCCATGTTTTCCTTGAGTGGTCATAAAGGTAAGGAATTACTCGGCACCACTGAGAGCTTTGACAAACATAGGTCCGCAGATATCTGAGTGTATCAATCCTAGTACACTCTTGGCCCTATGTTTGCTCCTAGGAAATGTTGCCTTGACATACTTTCCTGGAGCACATCCCCTGCATACATCATCTTGTTTCGTACTTAGATCCGGAATTCCTATTACAGTGCTCCTGAGAATTCTCAGAGCTCCATGGTGCAAGTGACCCATTCTTCTGTGTCATAGTTCATTCAAGTCCTTGTCTCCATGACTGCCTATTACTGCCATTGATGATTCTAGTTGTAATCTATACAACCGATTACTGTTGATCCCTATCTACACTTTCTTTTTCCAGCTCGGGTGTTTAACATATACCTTCTCCTTGATGAAGTAGACGTCATAGCCCTTGCCTTGTAGTTGCGATACGGAAAGTAAGTTCATCCCCAATCCTGGTACATGCAGCACATTTGTAACACAAAACCGTTCTACCGATTCTGTCTGAAAGTCTATGGTACCCTTCCTTACTGGAGTACACTTTGCCTTGCTCCCCATGGTGATGTGAAAGGTCATCTTCTCTTCTCGATATTCTGAGAAACACTCCCTAATTCCCGTCATATGCCACGAGGCTCCACTGTCTATATACCATACTTCTGATGATGCGACACTAGTCATACACACCACTTCTTCTTCCAGCCTGGAAGCTAACATAGAGAAATCGACATCTCTTTCTCTTGTGCAATCTTCTGAAAATCTATGTGAGTCCCCTGACGTGGATGCCTCTGCAACGTGGTCTCGACCTATAACTGATTTTCCCTTCCTATCTCTGATTACTCCCTCTAATACCATGTGAAAATTCTGTCACTGCAGCAACTGATTTACTTTCTTACTTATTCCACAATAAGTTATTCATGAAATTACTTCAATAAATTGTAGATATCACACCATAATACAGAAACAAACATATGCACAAGAATCAACACATTGACACAGATATTTTGGACAACAGTCCCCAGAAAAACCCAATGCGGGAAAACCGGTGCAGCAAGGGAGGTTTTTATTATTCAGTAATTCTTCAATACAACAGGGTGCCAAACTGGCTTACCCACAGAGAGAAATAATTCTCCAACACTTCTCCCAATCCCAGCATCAGCATAGCTGACCTTTGTGTGGCTCTTCAACCCTCTGCGTCAAACCCTGCTTGACTGCGTCAGCCCTGGGCCTCTCTGTGTCTCCCACGCAAGCCCAGCTAGTGACTCCGTAGTCTTCTATTGCCTCTGTGTCTGCCTGAAAAGCCTTGCGTCTCCCTCTCCTGCCTCAGCGCTGATCTTCAGTGGTTGATCCCGCCTCTCTACTCTGTACTTGCTGCCTCCTGACTGCTCACCAGACCACTGGTTCAATTTCTCAGCTAACTTTGCTCAAGAAATTGAATTAACTAGTCTCCCTCAATGTATTCTCCAAGTGACTCTCAAGCCTCCTCTTATACTTTTTTCGTTGACACATCAACAACCGAGATTAAGTCCCTAATCAACGTCTAAGATTAGATCTAGTTTGATCCATGACTTTTGGACCATTCTAACACAGTTTTATATTAATTCAAATTAATTTTTATTTTTCCTAAGTTTAGACTTAGGGACTCCATTAAAAATATTAATTATTTTAATATCTCCCTAACTGTTTGGAATCTACCCAAACCCTTTATGGGTATTGGAGATCCCATGTGCCTTAGCCTCTCCACCACTTTTCGTGGCTAGATCACATCCGATGCTACCCCAAATCAACATCGGTCTAGGGTATGAGGAAAGTATGTAGCAACCAATGATATTCTTACCCTAGACAAGGTGGGGGAAAGGATTAAAAAAAAAAGAATTTCACTTTGATGATGTTGTTTTGACCCTATGAGGTACTAGCCTTGGGGATGGCAGGGCAAGGTTTGACCCCGGAGCTAGGGCTTGGCTTTTCTCCCAACTCCACCGTCGGAATGGCTTCAAAATTGGAGGAGAGCTTGAGGAAAGGCCAGCGCAGGAGACCCTAGGAGATCAAACTTTTTGGAGGGCTAGCTTGTCAGAAAATTGATGCCCTAGGTATCCCAACTTGGCTAGACCTGGAAGGAGGTGAAAGAATATGAGTTTTAGTGACCACCCTTGGTAGATCAGTGCCTTAGTCTTTGGGAGAATGGAGTCTATGATGAATAGTAGTAGGATTTCTTGGTTCCCAGTCAAGGAGGCCTCAAGGTTACTTCGCTCGCCTTCTAGGTCAAAAAGAAGCAACCTTGCAACTTTTATACTTCGATGTGCAAAGGAAATGGCTTATCACAGTCAAATTCTTTGATCGAATTACCCCTAGGAGATTTCGCTCATATTACATGTCCCATACATAGAGAGATGCTATAATAGAGACAAATTCCACAATTTTAAGCAATAAATGCACGCGGCAATTAGCCCTAAAATAGTGAAAATCCCAATCCAATGTATATGACAAAAGTAAACAAGAATAACATTTAAAAGCATGTACTTACATGTAACAAAGTATATCCAACCATTCAAAATTGACAAGAGAGAAGCTCCAAGAGAAGATAGACCAATATCCACACATCAAAACTCATCCATAAAGCTCCAATTCGTCCTCTAGAAAAAGTGCGAAAATCTCAAGAGAAATAAGAGATCCAAACCAAAGTGATGATGAGAAAAAGAGCTCATCTTACTTGTATTTATACAAAACTTAGGAGTTCGAATTAGTCTCCTTGTCCTACATAAGCCCCAAAAATAAAATAATGTTCTAATAATTCAACTTTGGTGACAAGCCCACCAAACTAGCTCATAAATGAAAAAGCAAGCCTCTCAAGAGGTCAAATAATAATCTAAGCATGTCGTAGGGCCCTCTAAGAGGCCTAATGAGGTCCATGGGTGCCACACTGAAGAATAGGACCATCAAAAGCAGTAGACAAGGGGTTGACCCCTTGTAATAACATGTGGTTGTTGATTTGGGGTAGTATCGGGTGTGCTCTAGCCAAGAAAATTGGTGGAGAGGCTAAGGCGCATGAGATCTCCAATACCTAGAAAGGGTTTGAGCAGATTCTAAACAATTTGAGAGATATTAAAAAAATCAATATTTTTAATAAATTCACTTAGGGAAAATAAAATATTAATGTGAATTAATATAAAACTGTGTTAGAAAGGTCCAAAGGTCATGGATCAAGCCAAATCTAATCTTAGCTGTTGATTAGGGACTTAATCTCGACCGTTGATTTGTCAACGAGAAAACTATAAGAGGAGGCTTGAGGGTCACTTGGAGAACACACCAAGAGATCAAGATTTTGACTTTCTGGTGCTGGGTTCGCTGAGAAAGTTGAAAGAGTGATCAGAGTTGCAGCTGAGAGGTAGTGAATACAAAAGCAAAGAGGCAGAGATAGCACCGGGAGGATCAGCGCAGTAGTCGGAGAGAGGGACGCAAAACCAACCAAGGGTTTACGCAGAGCCAGCCAGGGCTCACGCAGACGCAACCAGGAGTTGTGCAGTGCCTCAGAGGGCCAGCGTGAGTGACGCAGAGGTCCAGAGGACTGACGCAGTGCCTCCAGAGGCTGATGCAGAGGACCAAAGGACTGACGCAGTGCCTCCAGAGGCTGACGCAGGCCAAGCCACAGTGACGTTGGGAAAACACTAGGCCAAACAGAGCTGACACAGTCCCTAGAGGATGACATTGGGGTTTCGTGGGGCAGATTGGAGCTGTGGAGCTGCTGGAGTGTTTATCCGGGGTTTTAGTCGGAATATCTGCTTCCGAGTAAAGAGGTACTATTGCCGAGTTTTTTTCTCTAGTGGGTGAGCCGGATTTGGGACCCAGATTGTATTTTGAAACTGCTTAATAAATCAAACCCTCAGATAGTTGCATCAATTTTCCTGCATTGGGTTTTTCCAGGGACATCAATCCAAAAAAAAAGGTGTCACTTGTGTGCTTGTTTTTGTTTCCCTCAGTTGATGATCTATAATGTGTTGAGTATGTACTTGTATTTATTTCCAGTATTTACATGGTAAATAACTTGTTAATTAACAGAACAAGTAGGTAGGAATAAATCAGTAAAGTACATGAAGGGTTTCTAACAGTTAGACTTAGAAATTCCAACATGGTATCAGAGTGTGGTTGCAAATCAGAGGAGAACTGAGGACATTAGCCGAGCAGAGCAGCAAAAGTAGAAAACAGCTGTCCCGAGTGATAGAAGTTGTTCCTCGCAGAGAAGTGGCAAGGAAGGGGTGACGAAGTGTCGGCATCATCAAGTTCGAACCAAGAAGAGGCAACGCAGAGGCTGAGGGAGGCAAAAATAGGCTCACGCAGATCCATGCAAAGGCCAGGAGGGCTGACGCAGTTGGCTAAGGACGTTGATTTGCCGGTGCCAGGATTGCGCAGAGCCTAGGAGCTCTAACCTTCAGTTTGTTGGGGTTTAGGAGGCTATGGGTAAGTTGCAGAGTGGAGTTGGTAGGGTACTATAGTCAGAACAGTACCTAACAGGGCAAGGCCAAGGAGGAGGGAGTTGCTACCGAGGATTTCTAGCCAAGAAATCCGGACCAGTGGTGCAGTTGCACTAACGATCGGAGTGGGGGCATCTCGACATTGGCAGAAGGATTTCCAGGAGGGAAATCGAGGCTCAGAGGGAGTCACACCAAGAACTTCCAGGAGGGAAGTAGAGGAGCAGCGAGATGGCAGTGAACGGGGTAAGAGATCAGGACAGACTGGACAGAGCCTCAAACTTCATAGTCTAGAAGGCTAGAATCCTATCCGTTCTAGACAAGAATCGTGTCAAACACTTCGCCTTGAGGATGATAGTTATCCCAGTTGACCCAATTGATAACGACAAGTAGGAGAAGGCAATTGCGAGGGCCAAGAGCATCATTCTTAACTGGGTCAAGGACCATGTAGTACCACATATTGCCAAAAAAGACATGGCAAATGAGATGTGGGAGGCCCTAAAGAAATTGTACCAGCATACTTCTGTGCAAACAAGGATGTTACTAGAAAATTAGTTGCAATCATAACAGATGCAGAAGGGAGAACAAATCGACCCCTTCCTCGGTCGATTTATAGGAGATCTAAGATCAGCTGACTTCCATAGGGGCCACGTCAGATCAAGAATTGATGGTGAGAACAGCCCTGAACGCAGTCTTAGAAGACTGGGAGGTGTTTGTCCAGAGCATACTGGGCAGGGCGACCCTTCCAGATTAGGAGGAAATGTGGGTTGCTCTTCGTCAAGAAGAGATCAGAACGTTGAGCAAGGCCGGAAGCAGCGGTAAGGGGATCAGAATCAAGGAGGAGGAGGAGGTTGATGTTGCCCTAGCATCTGAGGGAAAGCAGGAGAAACGGAAGGACCTCTCCAAGGTCAAATGCTTCCACTGTGGGGCGCTGGGTCATTATGTGACCCAGCGTCCAAGGAAGAAGAGCAAGGGAGAGGCCTCTGAGACCAAGGTTGCACCAGTAAGGGCAGAGAAGGAAGTGGAGAGTCGGAGATAGACGATGATTGTGCATGAGTGCACACACACCACTTGAGCGGAAGTGGGGAGACATCGAGCTGTAGTCAGACAGACTACAGGCAATGAGGGGCAGGATCCTCAAGGTACCCAGCCTCTTGGATTAGACCTTGCTACGGGAGCCCCGAAGAGGGGTAGCAGTACTGGCGAATGTCAGTAGAGACGGATGCAGATGGAGCGACAGAGGGAGCTACAGTGTAGGATAGCGTAAAACAGCAGTGCGAGAAGCACAGGAGTGTTGCACCAAGTGTAAGATGGCACAAAGAGGTGTGCAATGGTGCGAGATGCAGGGAATAGTTGCAGTAGTGCAGAGGTCAAAGAGGGAGCACTTGTCAGCGACAGAGGGAGCTTTAGCATCATGGGTGTCTCTAGCCTAACGGAGATGTCAGAGTTGGGAGATCAGTTACTTACTTCTCAGTAACTGAGTTGCAGTGCAGCAGTTAGCAGTGACAGTGCTATGGGCAACACGATGCAACAGGATGAGAGGGAGTTGCAGTACGGATGCAGCAGTGGTAGTGGCAGGGCCATGGGTAGCGGTACAAGATGCAGCAGTGCAAATGATGGGCAGCAAGCCTAGCATCAACAAAGGGACCGACGCCGGATGATCAGGGTAATACTCAGTGAGGAGTATTACTAGAGCATAGTCCTCGCTAAGGGAGTGTTGATTTAGGGTAGCATCGGATGTGCTCTAGCCACGAAAATTGGTGGAGAGGTTAAGGCACGTGAGATCTCCAATACCCAGAAAGGGTTTGGGCAGATTCTAAACAGATTGGAAGATATTGAAATAATTAATATTTTTAATGGAGTCCCTAAGTCTAAAATTATGGAAAATAAAATATTAATGTGAATTAATATAGAATTGTATTAGAATGGTCTAAAATTCATGGATCAAGCTAGATCTAATCTTAGCGGTTGATTAAGGACTTAATCTATGTCGTTGATTTGTCAACGAGAAAAGTATAAGAGGAGGCTTCACAGTCACTTGGAGAACACACCAAGAGATCAAGATTTCGAATTTCTGGGGCTGGATTTGCTGAGAAAGTTGAGAGAGTGATCAGAGTTGCAGCTAAGGGGCAGTGAATACAAAAGTAGAGATAGCACCAGGAGGATTAGCACAGTAGCCGGAGAGAGGGACACAGAACCAGCGAAGGCTTCACGCAGAGCCAGCCAAGAGCTACGCAGTGCCTCAGACAGCCAGCCTGAGGGATGCAGAGGACCAGAGGACTGACGCAGTGCCTCTAGAGGTTGACGTAGGCCAAGCCAGAGTGACGTTGGGCTAATGCTAGGCCAGACAGAGCTGACGTAGTCCCTAGAGGTTAACATTGGGGTTTCATGGGGCAAATTGGAGCTATGAAGCTGCCGGAGTGTTTATCTGGGTTTCAGCCGAAATATCTGCTTCTGAGTAGAGAGGTACTATTGCCGAGATTTTTTCTCTGTTGGGTGAGCCAGATTTGGGACCCAGATTGTATTCTGAAACTGCTTAATAAATCAAATCCTCAAATAGCTGCACCGGTTTTCCCGCATTGGGTTTTTTCGGGGACATTAGTCCAAAAACAATGGTGTCACTTGTGTGTTTGTTTCTGTTTCCTTCAGTTGATGATCTATAATGTGTTGAGCATGTACTTGTATTTATTTCCAGTATTTACATGATAAATAACTTGTGTAACAGAACAAGTAGGTAGGAATAAATCAGTAAAGTACATGTAGGGTTTCTAACAGTTAGACTTAGAAATTCCAACAGTGGTGCTCCAAATGGCATGTGGGGGCACACAAGTGTCCTCATGGGTCTCCAAACAAATCGAAGATGCATGTAGATCACCTGTAAGGGCTAGGATGATTGTGTAGGTGATGCCACATCATCGTGCAAGTGCTGGATCATCTGCGAAGTGTATGGTGTAGATCTGGGGCCAGCGGGGCATGATGGATCAAATGCATCCTCCTCGTCCAATAAGTGAACCACGAGCAATCTCTGAACGGTTGTGGAGATCGATGGAGTGCAATTTGTTGTTGTGGAGGCCCATGGCTCTCAACGCTCACCCTACATGTGCTAATGTAGCCCTCTAGAGGATTAAGACCCAGTATAGGGAGACCAAACCCAAGATGGAAACCATCTGCAATGCTGCATAAGATCCAATGCATCCCCTAGCCTTTCAATACAACAAGTCATTAGAGAAATCAAATAAATAAGCTTACCAAATCATGGACCACAGGTGGGGACTTCATAATGGTCTGCCCTTCCATAATGGGCTTCGGGATGTGCCAATGTCTTCTAAACTCTGAATGGGGTTAACCATGTACCCTATTAGGTGGTTTCTACTTCTAAAGGGGATAATATGTTCGAGGTACATCCTTCAAAAGGTGATGGCATGTGACAGATAGGTGAATGAAGTAGGGAATGAAAAGGGGGAGCCTTGGGTCACATGTTGGGGTATAAGGAGGGAAGCGCACACTTGGGTTTGTAATGTGTAGGAGGGAGCAATCGCGGTAAATGAGGTGCCCCGCCCTTGATTTTTCCACCATTTTTTATGCCTTTTGCCTTTTTATGATTTTCTTTGATTAACTGCTTGGGGCTCAAAGGGTTAGAGCATGACGTATAAGATATAGCAATGAAGTCCCCCTTTTAAGGTGGGGCATTCATCGCCCACCAAGGGTTGGGACAATCATGGGTTCCTATATGATGAAGAAGGCTCATAGAACCTGTAGGAACTAAGGTGATGGCCATGATGATGGGGTAGACATCATGTATTGGCTTTTGCCCATGTGCCAAATGTACGTGTCTCGGCCATCTTTTCCATTTTGTGGTACGTTTTCCTGTTGAATGTGGCCATATATGCTTTTATCTTTCTTTTCAGCTACGTTAACCTCCAGGGTTCATTCCAGGCCATGACCCAAGGTGTGGGCAAGGACAAGGGCCATGCTAACCCTATGTGGACCCAATGGAGGAATGTAAACCCAAGTGGGAGAAATGATGAATTTGGTGATAATGAATGGAAAGAGGGTAATATAAGTGAATAAGGGAGAGGGATCACGCAACCAAAATCGGGGTTTCCCATGAAATACCATCCCTAGAACCAACTGGTCAGTAAAAGAGATACCACGGGACTAGAATCCAAGGTTAATTCCTAAAAGGGGTCTAAGGGACAAAAGCACAGACTTAGCCCATTCTTTCCGCTGAATCCCCCCATTAATCCATGCTTAGAAGTGTCCATGAAAAGCAAACTACAATACTCAATTTTCAAATGACAAGGCATACCTTTATATTCGGGAGGCCCACCTTCAAACATACGATCATGGTAGATGGGGGAGGAACCACGTGGTTGGCTCAGGTGGCAGAGAAAATGGCACAATGAGCTAGCTGGTGGCTGCAACGGGCTGCTGGCTGCCGATTGAGGGGACCATCTTGGAGAAAAAGAAGTCTCCTAGGGATATTACCCGTAAAATGGTGAGTAACAAGTCCACTTGGTCATGTGTGGTCCCATAACTCATCAAAAAATTAATTCTTCAAAAACCATTTGGGAAACCAAATTCCATGAGGATTTTAGGGATTGGGAAGCTCCTTTACAATTCACACTTTTTAAACCTAGCCCTTAAACCCTCATCCCCTTAACCTAGAAAGCTTTGTACATTGCTCAAATTTTGATGTTGTAAACCTTGCTGAAAAGACAATTCCTCCTCAAGAAAATATTATTGCGTTTTCTCCCGAATTGGGTTTTCCCAGGTGAAAGATATTGTGTCTATTGTGCATGGTTGTCATTTAATGGTCTTTATTGTTTCCATTACATTTACAATTGAGATTTTCTAAGGGTAATTATTTAATGATTACAATGACATGAAAAATATTGTTTGAAAATTCATTAGGAAGTAATTATCAAATCAGAATATTGTATGTTACTACACATGCTATAGAATTTCAACACTTAGGAGATTAGGGTTAGGTATTTTGGCTTAATAAAATTATAAAATAAGCTTAAGGGAGAGGTGAAGACATACAGTTCTGGATGAAGTGATTTTCTATAGATGAAGAGGCTTGACTAGACTGAAGAGAAGTGCAGCAAGGAATTTCGGGAGAAATTCAAGGAGGTCGAGTTCAAGAAAGAGGGAGGTCAAGTTGCTCAAGAGGAGGGCCAAATTGTGGAGGAGGCCGAAATACCCAAAGAGGCCCATTTTCTCTAGTGCGCATGGGTTATACATGGTGAGAAGAAGGGGGGTCGATTTGTTGGTAAGATAGGTCTAATTCGCCATGGCCAAGCTCTTCAGAAGGATCAACTCCAAGAGTCGATTTCCTTAAGGCCAATATTCCCAGTGGGGTCAAGTTTCCAAGTTCCCCGTAGTTGTACTTTTTCTATGTATTATTTATGGGTCTAACCCAAAATTCTCCTAAGAAATTTAATATGAAGGAAGACAATGTTGGGTATAAATTTGGTGTTGTAGTGTGATTGATCTCTCCAATTTATTTCCGTTGCATTTATTTTCTCAATTAATATCCCAGTGTATTTATTTTATCAGCAATTTCAGAAATATCTCGAATAAATATTTTCTAGGTTTTTAATAAATTGCTTAAGTAAGTCAGATCTGGTATAAAAAAATTTACAATGGTATCATAGTTATAGAAACTATGTGGGGAATATCAAATATTACAAGGGTTTTACAGCAACAAATTATTTTATGGCACAGAATTTTTATTTTGCGGTGAGGTGTTTGTGGCTGAAGTTGACCTAGTAATATGGCATCATCAAGTCTGAGGTATGAAGACCAGTTGGAGGGGGTTGCAAACTTCAGTCCATGGAAGGAGAAAATCACCCTTGTTTTAATGGCGAATGGTTTGTGGAAATATGCAAGCCAAGAGATGTGAGTTCCTCAAGATGCTACCCGAGCAGTTGAACATAAGATAAAATATATAAGATCTAGGGGCATCATTTCGGATGGTGTGAAGGATCACATAATCCCTCACATAACAAAGAAAAATGCAGCCTATCAAATGTGGACGGCCTTGAAAAAGTTGTACCACAATGACAACTAGAACAGAAACATGGTGCTAAGGAAGAAGCTAAATAGCATAAACATGAACAAATCTGAGATTGTGGCCTCACACTTCATAAGGATTCAGCGAGTTTGTGATGAATTTTCACCTGTTGGGGAAGAGGTGGATGAGATGGATTTGGTCAAAGCAACATTGAAAGGGTGTACCAAGCAGTATGATACATGTATGACAAGTATCCTAGCCAGAGATAAGCTTCCTAATTTCTGCATAGTTGGATACAAATCTTCTCCAGAAGTTTATCTTTCCCATAAACTTTTGAATATCTTTTTTACTCCTGGACAATGGTATTTTCTACACAGCTTATACTATGGCTGGATCTATCTTCACTCCTTCTCCGGAAACAATGTGTCCCAATAGTTTTCCTTCTTCCAGAGCAAAAATGGATTTCTTGGGATTTAAGGAAAGTCCAAATCTTCTACATTTATCAAAAGTCCTTTTCAAATGATCCAAATGTTCTTCATCAGACTTTGAGAAAACAGTGATATCATCTAAATATATTACTACAAACTTATCTCCAACAAAAGCAATGTCCATAGCCCTTTGAAATGTAGCCCCTGCATTTATCAATCCGAAAGGCATTCTGTCATACATAAATGTTCCCCGAGGAGTTGTGAATGTTGTTTTCTTCTGATCCTCCTTATCCGCAGCCATCGGGTTATAAACCAGAAAATCCATCTAGCATTGACATTCTAAAAGATCCTGTTACCTTTTGCAACACATGATCCATCTTAGGCAATGGATAGTTATCTTTCAAATAAGCCCTGTTGAGATTTCTTAAGTCCACACACAACCTTATTTCTCCATTTTTCTTTCTCACAAGTACTAAACTAGCCACCCAATTAGAATACCTGAGTGGGATTATTATTTTGGCATCAAGCAACTTCTTGACCTCCTTTTCAATTGATAGTAGAAGCAAAGGATTTATCTGTCTAAGCTTCTGTTTGTAGGGTTTAACCCCCTCCTTCAAAGGAATCTTATGCTGAATAATATTTACATCATAGGTTTTGAGAACTTCATAGGACCATGCAAAGACATCAACATAATTCTTGAAAAGTTTAATATATCTTTCTTGAAAATTAGGTGAAACTCCAACATATAATTTGACTAACCTAGGATTCTCCTGAGTTCCAATGTTGTGATCCTGAATATGTTCATCCTGTGAGATTTTCCCTGAGTCCACAACCACATCATTGGAATTAAAAAGCCTTTCAAGAGGAACAAGTCCCTTTGGCAGAATATTATCTTTCAATTGAAATATTTTCTTATTTGCTATTGAATCTTTTAAACCACCAGCTTCTGCAATTTATGTTGTCTCTTCTTCACCCTGATCAATTCCTGTGCCCTGGAACTATTCAACCATAGTCAAAAACTCCTTAATCTGTTGGTCATCTTCGAAAACTTGCCAATTCTTAATATTATCAGGAACAGAAGGTCTGTGTCTCATTTCTACCTCATATCTTAGTGTTGGATTAATAGGAGGCTTGAAAGTGCAAGCAGCCACAGCCAATGAATTTGTCAATCTATTCTCATCTCTTGGAATGAATTGAATGTTAAAAGCTTCAAAGAAGTTTTCAATCAAATCCCATACCTCATTTCTGTATGCCCGAAGCCTAGGATGCTTTGTTTGGCAGTGATCTTTTATCTGCTTAATTATTGGCTCCGAATCTCCAAAAGCAAAAATTGACTTGACTCCCATCTGTTTGGTTGTTTGTAGAGCAATAATCAAGGACTCATATTCTGCCACATTGTTAGTTGCCTCGAACTGTAATTTAAAAGAAAAAGGGAACATATTACCTCCAGGTGCAATTAGAAGAAAACCAACACCTGTTCCTTCCTTGGAATAAGCTCCGTCAAAGAAACATTTCCACACTTCTTATGTTTCCAACTTTGTAATTACATTCGCTGAAGCAAGCTACTTCTGATTATTTTTAGCCAGCTCTGCATTATCATTCATTGTGAAACAAGCAAAGTCATCCTTCTCCTGACTATATACAGGTGAATTGTTTGCTCCATTTTTCGTAATGGTTTTCACAAACCTAGTTTCTCTGTACAATCTCCTCTCCTCCCCACCAAAAATCGGTATAACAGCATATGTAAAAAGTAGTTTCAAAACACCCCCCAATTTAGCCCGCAAGGACCTAGATAGAAGCATTCCAAATCTAGCAGGAACATCTGCTACTACAACATCCATGACCAAGCTTCTAGCTGGAATTTGGGCTAGTGATACTGCCACATCCTTAATAACCCCCAGACACTTGACCTTGTTCGAATCAAAAGAATACAAATCCCTATAGGGTTTGGTCACTTGTAGATTTAGTTGCTTCATCATTGACAAAAGCATAAGATTATGTGATGCTCCCGAATCAAACATACAATTATGTAGAAGGAAATCATGAACCAATAGGGAAATATAAAAAGGAGGTATTGAAGAATCTACTTCCTCTACATGTTGACCAAAAACCACTACTGGTTTATCTTCCTGCAGATTTACAATGTCATTTATATTCTCATTTTCTTTTAAATTAATAAACCCAGCAATCTCCTTTTGATAAGTAGGTGTTTTTGCCAATTCTGTAAGGGTAAGTTGTATTCTTACCTTTTCCAACTCCTTAGTAAGACTAAACAAGTGACCCTATTTAGCAGTCTTTCCATTCTCATCTTCACCTTTCTTCATGACTAGAATTATTTGAGGAATTGAAACAAGTTTCTTCAAAGGAATTTTTCCAATTTGATCTTGAGAAGACTCACCTCAAAGCATCTGTGTCTTGTCATTTGCATTCTGTTGCTGCTTTCCTTTATTTACTTGTTTTATAGGCTAAGATTCTTATGGAGTCCACAATAAAACATATATATATATATATTATATATTATATATATATATATATAATAGATATATATATATATATGATAGATATATGTTTTATAGTGGACCTTCCGGACTTTACAATAAAACATATATATATATATATATATATATATATTTTCGGGTCCACTATCGTGAATCGTAATCGGCAAAAGAACCAACATATATGCATAAAAGCATTGTCGACCCGCCGGAGCTATTAAACACATTATATATACATTCGTGTCCGGCCCTTATTGCGGATCGCAATCGATGGGATCACATATAAGCGCTCTGTGTTATTTCGGACCCGCTGGAACTTTGCAACGTAATACATATATGTTTCGAGTCAGGCGCGCGATCGCAAATTGCAATCAGCGCTATCAACGAAACCAGTCATATATATCATTGCGGACCCGCCGAACTCTATAAAACACAACTTATAGTATTTCAAGTCCAGCTTTAACCCTTTTAACATTTGTTTCTTTTGCAACTCCGATATATTACTTTGTTTCTTTTGTGCTTTGATTTCGATATACAATTTGTTACATCTCCCTCTTGCCTTATCTTTTTTCAAAATATTTTTCAAGTGATTTTTGAATGAAACAAAAAGATACATGTTACAACAAGGTGTATATTGAACAGCCTCAAGGCTTTGAGGTGCATGGGAGGGAGTCCCATGTATGCATATTGAAGGCCTTATATGGACTTAAGTAGGCACATTACGCATGGTACTCCAATATTGATGGGTACCTACTTGGATTTGGCTTCACCAAGAGTGAGGCGAACTCAGATTTTGTGCTATGTACTTGTTGATGGTAAATCGCAGGTCTTGGTATTGTATGTTATCGATCTCTTTGTGAAAAGATTGGAGAAGCTCATAGGGATGTGCAAGAAGGACCTTGCTTCAAAGCTCGAGATGAAGGAAATTGGGCCCATGCATTACTTCTTGGGATTAGAGGTGTGGCAGCAACCAGGAGAGAATTTCACTAGGCAAGGCAAGTATACAATTGAGATTCTGAGGATATTCAGGATGCATGAATGCAGGCCAATCTCTACACCTATGGTCACCAAACTGTGGAAGCGAAATGATATTGAGGTTGAATTGGTGGATCCCATCTTGTACAGATATCAATGTTTTTAAAACCGTTTTTAAAAACCGGTTACCGGTCAAACCGGCCGATTAGCAAGGCTGCCGGTCCGAACAGGCCAAAAAACCCGGTTTGATAGGGCATCTCGCCTTTTTTTAGCCCTAACCGATGAAAACCAGCCGGTTTGTATCAAACCGGCCGGTTTAGGACGGAACCGGCCGGTTTGTATCAAACCGGCCGGTTTCATCCTAAACCGGCCGGTTTTAGGCACGCCCACCGAAACATGCAAAAAGGCGGATTTTGACTGTGGTTTAGGGGTTTTGGGGGGGGAGGTAAAGGTGTTTTCCCTCCAAAAACACCCTCTCCAAGCTATAAGAGACCCCTCTCACTCTCATTTGTCTCACACAACTGATTTGGAGTGTTTGTGAGTGTTTGTGAGTGTTTGTGAGCTTGGAGAGTGTTGAGTTTTTGCTGAAGTAGTCATCTTGGAGTTGGGATTGGAGCTATTTTAGAGATAGTGTGTAGCTGTCAGTGGAGTTGTCATCTTCAAGAGGAGGCTAAGGAAGCTAGTTTGCATTTCCAAGTAGTCATCATGCCTCCAAAAGCCGGAGATACTGCATGGGCTCATTGTGATATGATTGATGGCAAAATGATCTGCAAATATTGCCAAAAATCCATTCAAGGAGGTATTAACAGGTTCAAGCAAAACTTGGTTGGGATAGGAGACCATGTAAAGCCATGTGAAGCACCAAATGAAATAATAGGCATACTAGGGCAGAATACCTTCAGAAGTTTGAGACTCAAGTCACTGAACCAATAGAGAAGTTTTTGACTACAAAGTTTGGGAGTCGAGACTCAACCAACTGAGTTTGATCATGATGACTCATGAGAAGTTTCAACTTTCAAGTGATAATGTTGATCACTATTATAGTATTATCATATATGTAGACTGGAGTCT
>APFE030962563.1:166565-176760 GCA_000404065.3 Pinus taeda | reverse complement strand
GCAATCTTTGCATATTTTGTCTCTATTGGCTTGGAATCATGGTTTTAAATCTTAAAAATAGATTTTTTCATTAAAAAATAATTATTTAATGTATTTTTCTAAAACTGGTTCGTTTAGACCAAACCAATCCCGGTTAGACCGGTTCCGGTCGGTAAACCGGTTCATTAGGTGGACCGGTCCAGTCACCAGTTCCGGTTTTAAAAACATTGACAGATAGTTGATCAAGTCCTTGATGTATCTAGATTCTAGTCAACACTAGGCCAAATATTTGTTTGGCTACGAACACACTCAGCTAGTTCATGGTGGAGCCGAGGAGGGTTCATTGGGTGGCAATAAAGCATGTGCCTAGGTATCTTCGTGGTACAATGGAGTATGGATTGAAGTATGCTAGAGTTGGTGAAGCAAAGTTGAAGAGCTATATAGATTCAAACTGGACATGGGGTGCAATGGACAAGAAGAGTACTTCAGGTTATTATTTCAACTTGGGATCAACTATGATCTCGTGGTGTAGAAGGAAGCAGCACTCAGTGGCACTTGGCTCAATAGAGGTCGAATACATGGCAGTGAGTCTAGCGAGTTGTGAAGCCATATGGATTCACAAGATGCTCACAGGAATATTTGTCCTTGAAATAGGGCCCATTGTGATTCACTGTGATAATCAGAGTTGCATTAAGCTATCTAAGAAACCAGTGGTTCATGATAGGTCCAAACATATAAATATCAAATACCACTTCATCATAGACAAGGTCTAAAGAGGTGTTGTGAGATTGTAGTACATCTCCACAACGCAGCAAGTAGCAGATATTCTCACCAAGCCCCTAGTGAAGGGGAATTTTGTGTTTTATGGAGACAAGTTAGGGGTGGTGGAGAATCCTTTCCTTGCTAGGAATGTTCATTTGTAGCCTCGGAAGGTCTTCTACATTGGCTTGGTGTCTTAGCATGTAGAAAATATCTTATTGCTTCTTTAGGTGCTTGCTTGCTTGGTGGAATAAGTGAATTTATGATTTCTTTCCTACGGTTAATTTAGGAAAATTTCAATAATTAATCTAATTAATTATTGTGGACTGTTAGGAAAAAGTTTTAAGGATAAATAATAAAATTATTTAAGTGACTTAGATATAATCTCAACCGTTGATCTCAAGTGAGGCACAGGATTTAATCCTAGCCATTGATCACTTAGGAGATTAGGATTGGGGATTTTGGCTTAATGAAATTATAAAATAAGCTCAAGGGAGAGGTGAATATACACAGTTGTGGAGGAAGCGATTTTCTCTAGAGCGAGAGGCTTGATTGGACTAAAGAGAAGTGGGGAGAAGTGCAACAGGGAATTTCAAGAGAAATTCAGGGAGGTTGAGTTCAAGAAAGAGGGAGGCTGAATTGCTGAAGAGAGCGGAATTGTGGAGGAGGCCAAAATACCAAGAGGCCAATTTTCTCAAGTGCGAGAGGGTCATACATGGTGAGAAGAAAGGGGTTTTATTTGCTGGTGAGACAGGTCTAATTCTCCAAGGCCGAGTTTCATCAGGAGGGTCGATTTCCAGGGGCCGATTTCCTTGAGGTCGATTTTCCCAGTGGGGCCCAAGTTCCAGGTTCCCACCAGTTGTATATTTTCTATGTATCCTTTATGGATCTAACCTAGAATTTTCGTGATAAATTTAATATGAAGGAAGATCGTGTTGGGCACTAATTTGCTGTTGTATTGTGATTGATCTCTACATTTTATTTCTGTTGCATTTTGTTTTCTGGGTTAATATACCAATGTGTTTATTTTATCAGCAAATTCAGAAATATTTGAGATAAATATTTTTTAGATTTTTAATAATTTATTGAAGTAAAGTAAATCAGATCTGGTATAAAAAAATTAACAGAAGCCCCCATATGTTTGGATCTTCCTTCAGCCTCAAGCACCAGAGGGCTCCATTTCAAGGCAAAAAGAAGAAACTTCTTTTACTATCCTGACATTTCAGGCACCATTTGGAGATGAAGAATAACCTAGGATCCCTTTTAAAGATTGTCATTAAATGTCCTTCATGATTAGTTGTCGCAACTTTGCACTTTCCCTTCTGGTCAATTTACCATGGAACTTTATGTATTTCATAGCATGACAATTTGCTCTTGTAGTGTGATTGATCTCTCCATTTTATTTCCACTGCATTTCATTTTCTGAGTTAATATACCACTGTGTCTATTTTATCAGCAATTTCAGAAATATTTGAGATATAAACAACAACAACAACAACAAAAACAAAAATGGAAATTTAATTAATTGTTGAAGTAAATCAGATCCAATATAAAAAAAATTAACAAAAGCCCCCATATGTTTGGATCTTCTTTCAGCCTCAAGCACCAGAGGGCTCCACTCCAAGGGAAAAAAAATTAACTTCTTTTTATATCCTGACATTTCAAGTGCTATTTGGAGACAAAGGACGACCTAGGATCCATTTCAAAGAGTGTCGCTACATGTCCTTCATGATTAGTTGCGGCAACTTTAAACTTTCCCTTTTGGTCAATTTGCCATAGAGCTTTATTGATTTCATGGCATGCCCATTTTTGCCATATTTTGATATAAAATAATCCTCCTGCTAGAGTTATGCTTGGTCCGCTTAACTTGCAGCATGCCACCAATTTTTTTATTGTAACAGCATGTAATTCTACAAAACTGAAAAATATTCCTATAATAATATATAAAGCAAAAAAAATTGTTTTTATAACTCGCATTCTCTGAGTAAATATTCATTTACTTTAATCAATGTATCAGTTCTAATAACCAAGGATAAACCATAAATTACTACTACTTCAGGAGATAAACAATGGCATGTAATGACACTTGGAAGATAGCATAAGCATTTCAATTTAGTCAAGACAACAATCTCAGTAAATTTGATTTCATTCAAAAAATTAATGTCAAGCTTAAAAGGTGTTCAAAAATAACTTTGCCTGATATGCCACAGCTGAACATGAATGTGCTGTGACTGAAAAGTCAAGTTTCCATTGCTTTCCATGTCTGCCACGTACATGTCGGATGTATGGACTCTGTTTACTAAAAAAACTTGATCCATGTAAAGGTATACTAGGAGACGTTTAATGTTGAGCATTGTTCAAATCATTAGCGTGTCCACATATTTGCAATCGTTCATGGTGCAGGATTTTATTCTTAGATCATATTATAATTCACACATTGGATTTCAGCAATAAAATGAAAATGAATAAAGGCAAGGATTCCAGAATTTACAAAATCAGCAACAAAGTCAAGACAGAAGCAGAGCAATACCTAAAATCCAATCACATTGACCATAAACCAATGTTCTGGAAAAACAATGGAGAAGAGAAGCAGTGGTACTATATAATCCAGATCAGTCTCAAGGTGAAACATATACTGCAATAACTCGCTATGAAAATTTGGCCAATGAAGAAAAAGAGATAAAAGACATGAAAATAGTATCTTCAAGAGCCACAAATTGTCTAAATCCAATATGGAAACACATTTGATGATTTCCATAATGAAAATTTCATTCACTGATTTCTGTAAGTACACTTTTAAACACACTCAAGCTTCACTTTGTACTAAAACATTTCACAGTGCATACGGAAAATTATGTCCAGATATTGATCTCCAGATGTCAAAATAAGACAAGAAACTATGATGCCGATCATACCTTGTAAATAAGTCCAGCACTGCTAAGCTTAGTTACAAACCCATGTCCAAATACTTCACCAAATCCTCTTTGGTGATGATCATACCGATCTTTGCTTGGATCATACACTCCACCAACATCCAAAACAGCATCCATTGTCTCCAATACCTACCAAAGGGAAAAACAGCTGAAAACAATCAATAAGCTCATAGATCTGTGGGAACTTCAATCTGTAGTAAACCGGTGTGAAGCCACTATAGCCACAAAAGCAAAATAAAATTTCCAAGATACTAAGAATGCAATTTCCTGTATCTAGAAAAGTTAACAATGATTCCTCTCTATCATTGATATTGAAATCTCGAAGTATGTGAAATGTGTGTGGCAACAATATTTATCTCCACATCTACTTGTGAACCAAATATTATATGTGAGAACACAACCTTTGAGTTTCTTGCTTAGAATTTATACTAGAAAAGCTAATGCTGTCTATGATATCTCCTTGAATTATAATTTGACCAAATCACAGCTTGATCTTATTGCCATTTTGTCAGTGAATGACGGGACTAATAGCAGATCTATTAATATTGGAAACTAGGTAGCACCTTGCAAGTAAGTTAAACTACTGATAACTACTTGTCTCTAATATTGACTGAGATATACATGGGGAGAGAGAGAGACAGAGAGAGAGGATTATAGCACTTGGTCTAACCATACTTTCTTGTAAAGAACCTCTAGGTGCTCCCAAACTATCTGATTAGTTACAAACTTGTCCACCACAAATAAAATCCATATATTTTGCAGTATTTTTGTCCCTTACAACTATGCCAATTTGTGTCTTTGTTGCTATTATTGGTTTGATACCCTTGTCAGTAAAGACAATTACCAGGCCAATTGTTGAAATTTCTAAGTATTACCCGTTAGAAATTATATCTGTATTCTCTAGTTTATTTCGCCTACTTGTTTAATTACCAACAAGTTATTTAACCATATAAACACTGAAATAAACACAATACAGTCTTAACCATCTACAGATCAACAGCTGAAAGAAATAGACAAACACACAAGCGACACCGTTATTTTTGGACAATCGTCCCCAGAAAAACCCAACTTGGGAAAACCGGTGCAGCAGTTCTGAGGGTCTTTATTATTAAGCAGCTTTTCTGAGTACACTGGATGCCAAACTGGCTCACCCGACAGAGATAAAAAAATCTGGCAGTAATACCTCTCTTCAGAAGCAGATATTCAGAAAATCTGCCCCACGAAACCCTCTCCAGCACAATCTAAAGCTCAGCGTCAGCCCTCCTGGCCTCTATGTCAGCCTTCTAAAGCTCTGCACAGTCTTTCTGACCCTCTGCGTCACTCCTACAGCCTCTGCGTGTATGACGCAGGCCCTTCTGGCCTCTGCATGTATGACGTAGGCCCTTCTGGCCTCTGCGTAGTCCCTACTAGCCTCTGCGTGGCTCCCTCTAGCTCTGTGTCTGCCTCTCTGCTTCTGCGCTGGTCCTTTGGCACTATCTTTGCCTATTTGCCTAGTACTCACTGCCTCTCTGCTTCTGTGTTGGTCCTCTGGCACCATCTTTGCCTCTTTGCCTCGTACTCACTACCCCTAGCTGCAACTCTGATCACTGATTCTATTTCTCTTAGCAAACCCCGCTCTAGAAAATCGAATCACTAATCACTCTGATGTGTTCTCCAACTGACCCTCGAGCCTCCTCTTATACTTTTCCTGTTGACATCTCAACGGCCGAGATGAAGTCCCTAATCAACGGCTAAGATTAGATCTGGCTTGATCCATGTCTTTTGGACCATTCTAACACAGATTCATATTAATACACATTAATATTTTATTTTCCCTAAGTTTAGACTTAGGGACTCCATTAAAAATATTAATTATTTTAATATCCCCTTCACCGGGTAGAATCTGCCCAAACCATTTCTGGGTCTTGGAGATCTCATGTGCTTTAGCCTCTCCACCAATTTTCATGGCTAGGGCGCATCCGATGCTACCCCAAAACAACACCAATTAAGAGGAGAAATATCAGTGCCCTCGCTTTGCATATCTAAAATACAAATGCTAAGACTGTAATGTTCCAAACTTGGATAAACAGTGATATGTAAAGCAAAAACAAATACAACACCAAAAATTTTAAACATTCAGCAAATACTCATAAAAACTCCAGAAGCAAGAACCAGCTGAGCCATTTTATTAATCCAATGTAGCATGTACAATAGTATGAAGAAGTGCACCTCGGCTTGCCACAATGGCAAGCGTGACAAAACCCAGGTGATAAAACAATAATCTCAAATGCTGATAATAATTGCTCCAACAATGCTCTGCGCTACCTAGAAAACTATACTGTTGGCTAGAAAGGAACTGCTAGAAACCCCACCTCCGGTGCTCAAAAAATGTTGCAAAATTAACCCCAAGCTCCTTCACAAAATCCACCAAAACCCATAAATGGTTTGGTTTGGTCCTGACCTCCCAAAATCGACCCCCAAGAGGCCCTACGCCCTCCAAGACAACTGAAGCACACGGCCAACAAATATACCAACAAAATCCTCCTCCAATGCCCCAGAAAAGCAGCAATCACCTCCACTAGTGTTTACCTTGTCTCTCCCGACAAGGATCAGCCTCAATAACTAGACTCCACCTCCCACATGTGCACAATATTCTCCCTCTGTGTTGGCCCAGGAAGTGCGAAAACCCCAGTGAATAGAAGCTCCCTCTCTTAGCTCAAAAACTCACCCCAAAGGTAGCAAAACACCCAAGCCTCCCTTCCGAAACTTCTCCTGGCCAAAGCTCTTCTGAAAGATGTCAAAATCAGAACTTGGACTCTCCTCAGTACATCCTCCAGGAATATGCACCACCTGGAGACACTGGATACAACTACTAGAAATCACAATAAAAACCTCCTCCAAAAGAATGTAGATGAACCTCTCTAGGGTGGCACTTAAAGTCCCCCGAAGAAAGGGTGAGCTCTTCGCTTGAAGAACTCTTGCTAAAGAGCAAGTGACTCGGCTAAGCAGCTCGAGCAACCAAAGAGAAATTCGATATGCCAAAGATGATCAAATGAGGAGTGTTGCCTTCCTTTTATAGATTTCGTGGAACAATTTTACCTCCATTTTCCCTCCATGTGGGTCCCCCACTTAACCATTGATTTCTCCTCAAATGCAATTCGAACTAGGGAGTGCGTATTTTCCTAGTGTGAGTGGCCCCCACGTGTAACTTAACCAAACCAAAATAACTTGCTACTAAAGTCTAAGCCTCCTAATAAAATTGAATGGGCCCCATCTCCTCCAAAATTGGCCCCAAAATGTAGAGATTAATCATGTTCCAAATTAATTTAGGAAGGGACATTAGAAAGACATGGATATTGTTGTTTGGGTGGAATACATGAGAAATACATCTTGTATAGTCACTTGGCCACAATGTCGTGCTATGAGGGGTGTATCTATGCCATAAAAATCACATAGGACTTCCATCTAGTCTCATCCACACCCCACTCAAGGGGTTTTGAACCAAGGTCCTTGTTGCCACACAATCTAGCAAGGGTCCTAGGAGAGGTACTTGAGGGGCGACTACTGGACCAAATGACAACAGTGGAACAAAGACCCATTGTCACCTTAGTCAGTGTCCCTTTCTCTTTACGGACTTTCACTGATGGGAGGAGTCCTGGTATAAGCGAAATCACTTGAATGATAGGATCAATGGTAAGGTGTGGTGTCATTTTCAAAGCCCATTCAAAGGAGAGGCTCAAATGATGGCTCAACTGCTTCAAAGAGAAGTTAATGGCTCTCCAAGAAATATTTATATAAGGAGACTTAGACCTAGGCCGAAAGGTTATTCAATCATAAGGGACACTCCTAGACCAAAGGCTTCCTAAGGAGGTAAGGTCTTTCTTAGGGCTTTATAAGATAACGACCATATAAAGGTTCGGGACCACAATAGATACCTATAGAAAACCAAACAAGGCCTAGGGCTAGAAGATGATCTTCAAGGAGATATCTAGGTCAAGAAAAGGGGGAGAAAGGTCAATGAATGATTAACTTTCTGCAAGTTTTTAACAGTAAATGACCTTTGGAATGCCACTAACCAAAGAAGTTAAAGGATATAATCGATTTTTGAGCTAGGGCTTGAGATTTCTCTCAAACTAGCCACAGGAATTGCCTCAAATTTAGAGGGTCATTAGTAGACACTATAGCAAAGTAACTTACCAATTCGCTCTCCAAAAGGCCCCTCCTAGAGCAATTCGTACTAGGCCCCAGCTAGTCGTCCAAGGTTAGAGCGGAAAAATTGGAAAAGGTGAAGAAAGAGGTATGAGGGTTGATCACCTAGGAATGAGACCTAATGCCTTAACAATTGCGAGAAATGAAGTCTAGATTTCCTTTGATGAAAAGACTTTGCTCTATCAAGGAGTCCTATGTAGCTTTCACTAACCCTAAGGAGGCAGCAACTCGGCCACAATAGGAATTTATACTTCAATTGGCAAAAATGGCAGAGCTTCGAGGATGCAAGATAATACAAGCTTCTAGGAACATTGTTAATTTTAGGTATGTTCTCTGCTAGAGCAATTTATTTCAATTTTCACAATTAGCTTAATATCTTTTCCAGATTAGCAATCACATCAGCATTAAATTAAACTGCAAATAGAACATAAATATAAATCGTAGAAGACAAGCCAAGATAAGAGGACACAAGATGTGGCGCTAGCCAGGGACAAACCCCAATGTGGGGAAACCCTTCGTCAATTCTTCTTATATGATCTTCAATAGTTCAACAAAGAGAGAGATAGTACATATACATCAGAAGTCAACATTTAGACTTATCAAAATAAGAGCAGAGATCTTCTCTAAGAAGATGTCATATAAGGTCGTTGATCTGAACTTAGGTGAAGGGTAACTGCTTCAACAGATCCTCTAAGGTGACTCCATCACCATACTGCAGAGATCTTCTCTAAGAAGATGTCACATGAGGTCGTTGATCTAAACTTAGGTGAAGGCAAACTGCTTCAACAGATCCTCTAAGGTGACTCCATCACCATACTGCACCTCATCACTGAGATGCAACCATTCATGGTTGTACCCATCATGGTGCACTATGCTGCACCACTCACAATTGTACCCATACATGCTGCTGTACATATTGCCTCCACTATGCTGCAATCATTACAATTGTACCTATACATGTTGTTGTACATACTGTCATCATGCTGCTGCACTAACTATTACCTACACCCAACCAAAACAGCTTTTTCCCTTACCTTAAAACTGCCCACACAGACCTGCGTCCTCCTTTCTTCAAACTCGGCCTAGCTGTAGCATTTAACAACCCTCCACGCAGTCACTAAGAAACCCTTGCTATGATGCTATGGCCTAGGCCTAGCACATAGCAACTCTCAAGTAAATGTCCTCAAAACAGTTACATAAACATCATTAACGCGGAAACACTAAGGAGCAGACTTCAACGCTTTCCTTTACTGTATAACTATGGCTTATCAAACAGTGTTGAAGGCATGTCTATATTAGCTTCCTTTATCACACAGCCACCTATAGCAAATATCCATCTTAATGTTGTGATAAGACATTTCCTTGCTGCATTATAGGGCTACCTTTGTTGCTTCATTGGCAGTGGATGCATACTCCCTTAGGACTGTGGATAAGGGTTGCTTCAAGCAGCGTATTAGGGCCTTCATTAACAGCCTATTAAGGCTCCTTCTGCACTACGTATAAGTATCTCTTGGACAGCGTATTAGGACCTTTCCTAATTGCGGATTAGGGCCTTGATTTAGGGCCTATATTAGCTATGTATAGAACCTCCTCTTAGTTGTGTATTAGGGCCCAGTTGCTGCTAAATAGGATCACTATTTAGCTGTGAATAAGGGCTCAACAAATTGCAGATTAGGGAAACTTAGGAGAGTGTATAAGGGCCTCTTTAACAGTGAATTAAGGCCACCCTTAACTGCAAATTAGAGCTCCCTCCTTGACTGCATAGAGCCTACTATTTTGATTATGCCTTGATCTCGTATAGAACAGTAGTTAGGGCATCTCCCTTTAGGTCAGCGTTTAGACTTCTTCTCTCCTCCATGATAACGTTAAGGTCTCTCTCAGAATGCAAATTAGGGCATGGCACATTCCCTTTGACTGCGTCTAAATGTTCCTCCTTTGACTGCAGCCAAATTGCTACTAGGGCATCCTCCTTATTGCGGCTAGGGAGCCATGAGACTTAGGCCAGCATATATTCTTAGTGTTATGAAACCAGCTCAAGAAAAGATAGATCAACGCCTTAGAATTCAGCCTCTTCGAGGGGGCAACCTCCTTTACATTACATAAATGAACAATTCTTGGATGATTCAAATGACAAAACCTCCTTTCTATATATAGGAGTCTAAGGAGTCACAATATAACCCAACCGACTTAACAATAATAATATAAAGCCACAAAAATAACAATAGAGGGATTCTATGGGGGCACACTAATAACAATATGGGGACAATAGGGGCACAACAATATTAATAGGGGATACAACTACAATATTAATGGGGTAATCACTAGTATTATAGGGA
>APFE030962563.1:131182-152753 GCA_000404065.3 Pinus taeda | reverse complement strand
ATTGGATTTTGATGGAACTTCCAAACATAATCATGAACCCATAATATATGGGGGAATAATTTTAGATCGAATAGGATTTCCCCTTTTTATTTACTCGGGATCGATTTGCATTATAAACAACAATGTTTCCAAACTAGTGGATCTTTGTGTGGGACTAGAATATGTCCATGTTGAAGGGTTCACAAATTTCTTGGTGGAAGGGGACTCTCAAATTATCATAATTATGAACAGGAAGCTCCAAAATGACACTCACATTTATAAGGTATTGGCTAGTTGAAGACTATAATCTCTCGTGGAGAAAGTACCTTCCCTTATTTATTACAATCCTGATCTTATTCATATGCATGTCCAGCAACTAGAAACAAGATTATAGACCTACTCATAATCTATGGATTTTTAGAATATTCTTTGTTATTGGCATCAACTTGGAACCTTTTTTCCTAAATCACCTCTAAAGGTCACATATAATAATATCAATAATAAATATATTCCAACCTTGGATGAGGTGACAATCAAGATGGGGGTGGGGGAGAGACGGGATGTTTTTGACCCACCTTCCAAATGAAATCGGGGATGTGGAATCCCTCCCTCAGTGAAGTTAAACGTGAATTGAAAACATAATTAATATGTAATGGTATGAGAAAAGTGGTGGAATATTGCTATATATCTTGAGTTTATAGCTCATGTGAGTGTAGATATGACCAATTCACTATTCAAGCCATTAAATCTATGGGTAGGGAGGGAAGAACGCCTAGTTGTAGGAAGTGTGAAGTAGGAGGTGGAGGGCAAGGTTGTTTCATCCACAATGAAGGCAGAGTGATTGGACAAAAGTCAAACCATGAAGCCAAGTATGGATAAGGTGCTTACTCCTCTAGCTATAATTTTCTCAAGTAACAACATGATACTTCCTCTAGATGTTGTTGCACTAGCAGCATACGAGTATATTTGAGTCAATTTTTCAAAGTATGTTTTTGTAGTTATTTTGGATAGTTTGTGGGGTTACCAACAATATTTCGTGGTGGAGGTATTGGTATAAATTGTTTCCTTCTCATTCATTTTCCATTTTTCATGCTCAACGTGTTTTTTCTATGGGCCCTGGCACTGAAAATTCCCCTCAAGTCTTACCTGGTTTGAATGTATTAACATGTCTCCCTCTATCACCTATGTTGTTTTCTTTGTAGGTTTTAACCCTATATAGAAATTACCTACAAACAAATTCTTATAAATAGAAAATATACAATGGCGAGAAACACAAAATAAATACACAGATATTTTCCCATGGATCCCAAAATCGGGACGACTAGATTGATATTTCATTATATTTCTTTCTGTTATGAAACCAGCTCACAAAAGATAGAAAAGATAGATGAACGCCTTATAAATAAGCCTCTTCAAGGGGGCAACCTCCTTTACATTACACAAATGAATAATTCTTAGATGATACAAATGACAAGACCTCCTTTCTATATATAGGAGTCTAAAGGGGTCCATAATATAATCAGAGCCGACATAACAATAATAATGTAAGGACAATAATAAACAATAGTGGACCTTCTATGGGGCACATGTACAATATGGGGGCTACATGGGTACAGACAATATAATAAGGGGTTGTACAATAACAAAAGAGGTTACACAGTCTAGTATGGGACCTAACATGCCCTCTCCTTCAAAAAAAGTGTTGTCCTAACGCTTGACTAGTTTCTTGATGCTTTTGTATAAAATTCTTGTCCTCCCATGTGGAATCTTTAGCAGGTAAGTTCTTCCACTTGATGAGATACTCTGAAATTGATCAATTTCGTAGCTGTCGAGTTCTTGTTTCTATGACTGCTCTCGGGTCTAATATGGTTTTTCCTTCCTCTTCAAATTCTAGAAATATTGTTTGAATTGGGATATTTTGCAAATTTTGAATGAGTGGCCACACTTCTTCATCCTTCTTCCATTCATCCCTTACTTCGTTTATCCAATCTGGTTGGATAAGAGAAATAGCACAAAACAATGCTTCCACATCCTCATCCTTTCTTGAAAGTGCATCTGCAACAAAATTTTGCTTCCCTTTTCTATAGATGATGTCAAAGTCATAACTCAACATATTTGTGACCCATTTTTTATGTTCTTCTAAAGATAATAGTTGTTCTAAAAAGTATTTAAGACTGTCATGATCCATTTTTACCTTGAAGTGTCTTCCCATTCGGTAAGGTCACCATTTCTTAAGTGCATATAGTATTGCCAACATTTCCTTCTCATAAATAGCTTGCTTGAGATGTAGCAGTAAAAATACCCAATCACCTACATCAAATCATTTTTAACTATGATGTTGATCTACCTGTCGTTTCATTCGATTTTGCACCAAAGTGGCATTATCCTTTAAAATTTGGAGAACTTGTTGTTGATGCTCGATGTCATCTTTCGTTGCTTGAACCTTTTTCTTCTTAATATGTCCTTATATCTTTAGAGTTTGAGGAGTGGTAATTTTTTCCAATCCTTTACAAGATATGGTCAGATTCATTTCTTGATGCTCAATGTGATCTTTCACTTCTTGAACATTTTTCTTCTTGATATGCCCTTCTATCTTGATAGTTTGAGGAGTGGTAATCCCAACCAATGAATTACAAGATATGGTTGGATTCATTTCTTCTTTCTCGATGTGATCTTTCACTTCTTGCGCCTTTTTATTCTTGATATGTCCTTCTAGCTTGAGAGTTTGAGGAGTGGTAATTCTTGACAATGCTTTACAAAATATGGTCTAATTCATTTCTTCTTTTTCTAGGGTTGGGTCCTGGCATATATCCTCTTCTTTTGATGTTTCTTGATCCTTTTCTTCCTCCTCTTCATGCTCTATGTAAAATGATTTCTTATTAGCACACTTATGACCTTTAGTGCATTTGTTATCACAATTGTAAAAAAGCCCTTTTTTCTCTTTTTTCTTCCAATTTTTGTGATGTAACCCTTGTAGGTTGTGGAAGGCTAGGAGAAAAAACACTTCCATCTTTATAGTTGTGAGGGGTAGACTTCCTTATTGCCATAATTTTACTTTCCACTATGTAACAAAGCCCTTTACTCTTTCCAATTGTTGTGGTGTTGCTCTAAAGAAGGTGTTGCTCTTTGTATCCTCATAATGTGCTATCATTTCCTCCATGAAAATTGACCACATAACAAGTTGTTTACGAGAACAAAGCCCTTTATACCATAAAAATTGATTTGGTTCTAAACATGAAGATGTAATACATACCTTTTGTAACAATGGTACACCATGTAGATCAAAATATTGCTCCATCTGAAGTATCCAATTTACCGGATCCTTGTCATCAAACTTCCTCATCTTGCTTTTTCTTGATTTTAGGAGTTCGATCTTGAAATGATTGTAACTTTGTACTTTTGGATCTTTAAGTTCTAAAATTGCGACTTGCAGTAGCACTCTGCATTCTCTTTCCAATGCCACTAGTCTAATCCAAAATGGATTCTCCAAGGAAGAGTTATGTCAAATCTCCCACAGTGACCTGATTATAGACTAGTTTAGTAAAGAAAACTTGTATGACGTGCCACATGTCACTATTTCTACCTTTGGCTCTGAAAATATATATACAAGAAACTACATTTTTTCCTCTTTCTTTACCTTCTTATGAAATTTCAATCCGATTCTTAGAGAGAAAGTTATGAATATTTTCCCCAGGTCACCTATTTGGAATGTAATTCAGGAGTCTGCAAAAAGACCAACTTCCTCAGATCATATCTCCACAAATATAGCGTGAAAAGCTCTGAAATTAGGATCCAAGGTTCAGTGTGATTTCATCTCAAATGGGTTTTTTTTTTCACTTCTGAAACGTTGCAGAAAAAAGTTATAGCAGAAATGTCACGATGACCTATTTGGAGCAGCGAAACCCTAGAATCCAAAGTTCTGATACCAAATGTTATGAAACTAGCTCACAAAAAGATAGAAAAGATAGTTGAACACCTTAGAATTCAACCTCTTTGAGGGGGTGACCTCCTTTACATTACACAAAAGAACAATTCTTGGATGATACAAATGACAAGACCTCCTTTCTATATATAGGAGTCTAAGGGGTCATAATATAATCAGAGCCAACATAACAATACAACCGGATCAATTTTTATGGTATAAAGGGCTCTGTACGACTGGAGCTATTCATAATTTCTCTTTCATCTTTTCTTGCCAACTCGAATGCCTCCTCTAATGAATCAGGTTCCCAAAAACGAACCTCAAGTTGAACGTTATCCTTTAAAGTCCCTATGAAGACATCAATTCTTTACTTCTCTGGAATATAATTTACCCTTCTATTCAATTTTTGAAAGTCTTCAATGTGCTCTTCCATTGAACCCTTCTGTTTGAGATTTATCAATTGGCTAAAGAAGGAGTTTTTCTTTGTATCCTCATAATGTGTTATCATTTCCTCCATGAAAATTGACCACGTGACAAGTGGTTTACGAGAACAAAGCCCTTTATACCATAAAATTTGATTTGGTTCTAAATAATTAGATGTGATACATACCTTTTGTAACAGTGGTACACCATGTAGATCAAAATATTTCTCCATCTATAGTATCCAATTTAACGGATCCTTGCCATCAAACTTCCTCATCTTGCTTTTTTCTTGATTTTAGGAGCTCGATCTTGAAATGACTGTAACTCTATAACTTCAGATCTTCCAGTTTTGAAATCGCGACTTGCAGTAGCCCTTTGCGTCCTCTTTCCAATTCCACTAGTCTGATTCAAATTGGATTCTCCAAGGAAGCGTTATGCCAAATCTCCCATGGTGACCTGATTATAGACTAGTTCAGTAGAGCGAACTTCTATGATGTGTCACATGTCACTGTTTCGACCTTTGGATCTAAAAACTATAAAAAAGAAACTATATTCTGTCCTCTTTCTGTAAATTCTTACGAAATTTCAATCTGATGCTCAGAGAGGAAGTTATGACAATTTTCCCCGGGTCACATGTTTGGAATGTAAATCGGGAGTCTACAAAAACCCTAACTTCCTTAGACTATATCTTTGAAAATATAGCGAGACAGGATCTGAAATTTGGACCCAAGGTTCAGACCGATTTCATCTCAAATGGGTTTTTTTGTGTTGCTTTTGAAACATCGCAGAAAAAAAGTTATAGTGAAAATGTCACGATGACGTATTTGGAGGAGCGAAACCCTAGAATCCAAAGCTTTGATACCAAATGTTATGAAACCAGCTCACAAAAAGATAGAAAAGATAGATCAACACCTTAGAATTTAGCCTCTTCAAGGGGGCAACCTCCTTTACATTACACAAATGAACAATTCTTAGATGATACAAATGAAAATACCTCCTTTCTATATATAGGAGTCTAGGGGTCATAATATAATCAAAGCCGACATAACAATAATAATGTAAGGGCATAATAATAACAATAGTGGGTTTCTATGGGGCACAATAGTAACAATATAGGGACTACATGGGTACAAAAGTATAATAAAGGGGTTGTACTAATAACAATAAGGGGTTACACTAGTAGTATAGGGGCCTAACAGCTACAATCCTGTACTACTTATCCCTCAGTGAATAGTTACCATCTTATTGTTCCAAGGTACACTCCCAATGTGCATATGATTCCATCTAACAATGCTAATGACCAAAAAACATCCATCCTCGACCTTCCCTTCTCTGCTACACAGTCCCTCATGCAATCCAATCACCCCCTTTTGTGCAGTCAAACACCTTCCAAGTTTCGCGAGCATCCCCTTCTCTGCTACACAGTCCCTTAGGCGACCCCTGCCTCGGCAAGGTTTCCTCGCATTGGAAGGTACAAAAACCAAGGTATATCCCCATCTCAAAACCACCATAATGGTCATAGCATGTTCATGGTAATCATTGGACACTACTGGGTACCCATGTCCCACAATGACCTTGCTCCTAAAGTTCTTTACCAACATACTACTACATGTTCCAATTCTTTTTGTCAATACTACTAATGCTTGCGGTCAGTTTCAACCACCTAAATGGGCATTTTCATGCTTTCCTTTCCCAAGCACATAACTTCCATTAGATTTAGAATAAATTCAAATCATAACTCATTGGTGGCCCATCAACAATGTACACTTTCCACTCTGTTTACTTCCTATCACAACAAGTCAAACTAGCATCTTTGACCAAATCATCATGTATAAACATATCACATCTAGTTATCTCAAAACTCAACCATCATAAATCAAGAATCATGAAATGCATGCAATCATCATAATTTTTTTTATATATCACATGTAACCATCATAAATCAAAATCATAGACCACATGCATAATCAACAATGAAATAAAATATCAATACATATCCTTCAATTGGTCCTTTCCTTCTACCTTTATCCTTGTCTTTTCTATACACACACCGGATTGGTTTCTAAACCCGAGAAGCACTTAGTACCTTCTCCTCTCTTCATCCACATACAATGTACAACACACACACACACACACACACACACACACCATACAACACCACACCATAAATACACCTACACTTGGTGTACAACACAACATAATACATACACCTACACCCGATGTACAACACAATACATATACGTACACAGAGTACAACACAACAAATACACCTCACGATACAAAGAATACACAATGCACATAACATTGTACCACATGTACACCATGTACATAGCACCACCTGCACAACATGTACACAATGCCACTTGCACAATGTGTCCACTACACCACATGTACACAACACCACATGCATGACATGTACACGAAACCACATGCACACAACACCATATGTAAAACATGTACACAACACCACATGTAAAATCACACACACAAAATTATATATACATAACACTACATATACAACATGTACATAGCACCATATGTTACACAACACTGCATATCCAACATGCACACAACACCATATGTACACATTCATATCCAACATGAACACAATACCATATGTACACAACACTGCATATAAAACATGTACACAACACCCTATGTACATAACACCACATATATAACACGTACACAACACCATATAGACACAATACCGCATATGCCATATGTAAACAACACCAATACTGCACATCCGAAGACCACACTATTTCTACCAAGCAACCTTACTTCTAGTGTCTTTCCACTATCCATGCTTGTCCCAACATGTCGCAGATCATATTTATTTCAGCCTACTAGTGTATCCCTTAGCATTACCTGTCATAGCATAAACATAGACATAATGAAAGCACTTAATATCAAATCATATCCATATGATACTAACCTCATAGATTTGTTATGGCTACTCTTCCGACTTGATTCCTCATAAGACCAGGAACCTCTTCATGCAATTCACTTGCATAAGTAATCATTCCTCCACAAGCATGATCCTGACGGCCCTACCAGACAATAACATACATACATACATATATACATATAAACATTAGCATTAAAAAACCATGA
This sequence comes from Pinus taeda, assembly GCA_000404065.3. Lineage (NCBI taxonomy): Eukaryota > Viridiplantae > Streptophyta > Pinopsida > Pinales > Pinaceae > Pinus > Pinus taeda. The sequence continues at coordinate 145,312 of APFE030962563.1, read as the reverse complement.
TCTTTGATGACCTTGTCAGACAACAACATACATACATTCATATATACATATATAGACCCCAACATAATCATGATCACAACATAATTACTAGGTATCATAAGATCAAGGTTAAGAGAACTTCCTTTTTTCGTGCACACCATGCAAAACATTGAGAACAACAATTCCTAACATAGCCAACGCATATAACGCCTCAAATCCATTCACTTTACCTTTCTAGATTTCCTTCCTCATGATTATCCTACCACCACCCATTTAACCCAATGAACTCAACCAATCCAACTGGTTATCACATTCTTGCCTTCAGTCTCCATTATACATGCACCGAGCTTCATCCAGGTCTTACATTACCTGTTGAGTTTCTTTCAACTCTTCCTAGCTCCATTAATCAATTCCCAATACCCTTAAAAGATAAGGCAAGAACAAAAGTAAAACAAGAAGAAAACCATGGAAAATAATCAATAATACAACACCACAAACAAAGCGTCATGGTCACGCACCAGACATAAAAAACTGCATATCAAATGCAAACAAATAAAAAAGGACTGAAAGAAAAAAAATAGCGACAAACACCATGACTCAATCCCATGGTTCCCAATGCCTCTAAGGGAAATCTCAACTTAGCCTCCCTCAAGATTTCATGGCAGTCTCTTTTGCCATGCAATCACCTGCATCATACTACCATAAACACATAACTATCAATGCATAATAAACATGAACAATATACCGATTACCTTATCTTGTCATACCCAATACAGTGACCCATAACTGAACACGCAAATATGTCATGGAACTCCATTTCCTTGAAAAATCTAGCCATAACTAGAAATCAACTGTTATACCTATCAAGTACATGTTCATGAATATAGAACCTATCCACATAATGTAAAACAAAATCAAGGTTAATAAGAATTCCTATATTCTTGCAAAGCACTCATTCGTTTGGAGCTGCAGTCTCCAAATATAGCCAAAGGAATTATCACCCAATTCCTTTCTTTTACCTTGCTTCCATTGAGTCTTATTAGGTTTTATCACATCACCGTGATTTTAGTCATATAAACAAATTAACTGGTACCTTACCATGCTAATACCAAGCATGTTGCCCTGCAACTTCTCACATATGTTAGTCACACGTTCCAAAGATCAAGACATCATATCTATTAAATTGAAATCAACCTTTACCAAGACTCAACATCCATGTCAAAATCAACAATCAACTCACAATCATTAATCATAATGCTACAACTATCACCTACTCTGCACTCAAGTGCATATCAATTGTCTCATCACACAATGTGTTAGTACAATCGTCTTATAACAAGATCATTCCTTCATGAAATCTTATATGCACATACTCATAGCATACAATTAATAAAAGAATCAAACAAACTATAAACATAACATGCTAGATAAACCAAGTAAATGACATAATCAAACTCATACCTCAATGTATCTCAGGGGAGGCTATCATATTTGCACAAGTCAGTCCATATTAATGTGACACGGTGTTGGCCTATGGGGTCCTGACCCAACTTTGGAGTTAGTTGCATCAACCAACAAAACCCTACACTGTTGGCCCTTTTCGATAACAACCTGCATAGTGCAGCTTGTAGTCTCACCCGAAGAAGTATTGGGGGATTCTAGAACTAATTTTTTGCATCCGGAGACTAGTTTGATGGTTTTTAGTGCCTTAGATCTACTTCCACATAGATTGGTAGTATTTTAGGGCTCTTTACTGTAACTAGGTTAACCGGCTTTCAGACCTTTGTGAAGGCTCACGATCAGTATTTGCAAACTTTAAACAAGCGATTTACCTACTTTTGCGCATCAACAAGTGACCCAAGATTGGAGCTCACGTAGATCTACTTTAAATAGCATAAAACATAAGAAACATAGATTTTAACTTCACGAAAGTAGATAACCATTGATATCATGCATTATTACGACAGATTCAATGAATTCGTGTAGTATTCATTCATTATTTCATAAAACATGTTGTTCAATCATTGAAACATAACATAAACAGTTTCACGGAAATACACAGTAATTTTACAAAACGTTGTCTTTATTGATCTTCCATTCATAGATTACAGACCCTCTACCCTGTGCACATAGCTGCAAGGGTCCATGCACTCAACTACGGATTCTACCTAGGCCTCCTGTGCACTCAGCTGCAAGAGCCTTCCCTTCTTGATCCGAGTTGACTCAACTCCCGGATTTAACCAAGATATTTTACTTCCGTGATTTGTTAAAATTACATTTAAAAGAGCATAAAGGAACACATATGGATGTTGTAAAGAAGAAGGAACATGACAAGAATCAACAACATAAAACAAGAGACATTGATAACAAAGTTCGTCCAGAAGGGACTATGTCTTCGAGCCCCGATGTTAAGATGGTGTAGGCCGCTACATTAAGTGATAGAAAGAGTGATGATGTACATGAGTGTGTTTTCTCTATCTACAAGGAATATGCCCTCATGCAAGAGTGGCTCCAAGAGATGTTCCGCTACAGGAAATCTAATTCAAAAAAGGACTCCTATCAGCTTGACATAATTCCACGTATGTTAATAATGAGCATCCCGCCAACAAGGCATCAAATGGATCTCAATTCAAACATACATTGAAACACATGCATATCCCATCAACATGATGGCAAAGGTATCTCAATCAAAACATGACAATAAGTACATCTCACATCAGGAACAAAACAAAATCCCACATCAAACATCAAACAGGGATCTATACAGCACAATGCATCTCAAGCAAAGAGAAAAAGAAATACATGATCACACTGCATATACCTCACATCAAGGATTTATCTGAAGAATAGTATGATAAACTGTTGGATCTAGTTGCACCATCATTCTCATGGCATCATATCTCATGGAAATGACTACTCGCACATTGAATGCTGACACCTGCACTCCAATTTGAAAAGTGGCTGAAAATTAAATGATCAAATGGAAAATATGATTGCACCATCATATTTGTGGTGTTGAATAGTGTAAAATTGACTGTCAAATTTCTGAATTTTGACAAAGTGGAAATTTGGGACTACAGGAATCTTTTAGATTCCCCCTTGATTCCTCAAAGATTCCCTCCTCTGAGTCATCTGAAGATCTGATTCTCAACTCAAAATTCAGTCTGCGTCATCAGGTTCGTGTCGTTGAGAGGTGTCGGATCAACATAAAGTTTGAACAATTTGGACACTAGCAAAATTTTGCCCTCCTAAAAATTGGGCTCAATCATGGTTCTACCTGCCTCTTTTCCCTGATCATGGTTCCACCTACAAAATCAATTTAAAAAATATGTGTCTCGAACTCTGTGTCAAGTCCATTCTCCATCCTCTTAATATATCCCAGGCGGAGATATTAATGAAAAGGTCATTGGATGAGTTGGTTAAGGCGGATAGTTTGAGGCAGGGAGGTCGGGGGATCAAATCCCGACCTCTCCCAAAATACACTGAAATTTTCTTTTGGCGCATTTTTAAATTAGGTACGGTTTAGGTGAGTTTGACCAGTTGAGTGGAGGCAGTTATGGTGTTGCAATGTGTGATGTTTGGTTTTTATGGCGTAGTGCCACATGGGGCCACTCGATGGGGCCGACCCACATGGGCCAGGTGGGTTCAATCCCTATCGGCTCCACTTTAACTGTGATGGCAACATATTTTGGGTTTTGTTGTTTTAAATGGGGCATAACCATGCACATTTGTGTGTGGAGGTTGGTGTATTAAATGGGTTGGTTGGGCCGCCCGTGGAGCAGGCCAATCATGTGGTTGGGTGGGTTTGATTCTCACAGACCCATAAACATATATGTCACGTGAGTGGGGGTGTGGGCTGGGTCCACTGGAGGTGGCCTGCCCACTGCCATATAAATGTACTACGTTTGGAGTTTTGGTTGGGGGTCAACGGGGGTCATGGCCCATCGACCATATTTAACTTTAAAAATCAATTTTATAATATATGTAATCAATGGGGAAGGTGGGGGTGGTGGCCCGTCGACCTTATTCATATATTTTTCGATTTTTTTATAATAGAGGGTTATTTTTCAATTTTGTCTAATATAAGGGATATTAGACAAATTAATATCCTACAAATTTTCTCGCTTTGGGGAGCTAGGCTTCATGCCCCGGGGTAAATGAAATTGTAGGACACTCAAACTTAGCCCACTGCCCAACTTTGACCAAAACTTTGATTGGCTCTTTCTCCCTCATATGAGCTCGAATTTGAGTTTCATTCAAACCGTTGGAATCAGGGTGACGAGCACTTCGATCTAGTGCTAGTTTGGGAGCAATCTGACAACTTTGAATTTTGCCCCTTTTTGCATCCTTTGGGACTTTTGCCTGTGTCAAGATCCACCTGGATCAATCCTCCCCATTGAGGAGATTTTGGTCCTCCAAAAGCACGAAAAATAATTTTCCACTTCTTTGTAACATGTCTACACTCACAAGTATCTGATAAGTCACCCTTCCTTCTCCTTCACCTTTATCCTTCAGAGCCATAAGCGATGAGCCGACACTTGCAACCTCTGCAAACCTATAGTACATTGTTTTGAAAATTACATGCTTGAATTACATGACCAACTAATTACCCAAGCATCTCATACTTCCACAAGTTAATAACACATACTCGGTCGTCAAGTTTACATCAAAATGCAAACAATACCCCAGTTATAAAAACAAGGCCAACATATCATTGTTGCTTCAATAAGCGATGGAAAACACATCATCACTGCAAGACATGATTTACAAAAATAAGTCCAAACACTGTTTCTGTTTTTACAAGTGACAGAAACACAAAATCACTTTCAAAGTATAACATGCAACACAAGATAAGACTAGACATCATTGTTACTTAACAAGTGATGGAAAACACATCATCACTTTTACATTTTAATATGCAACACATGAGTGGAAAAAATAAGACCATGATATTCTATCACGCCTAGAAGAACCATTTCTCACTTATCAATGTGAATGGGTTGTTTCCTTGTGGCGCATTTGCTGTTCAAACAACTGTTTCATCTAGTTAATGCACCGACACTTTGTCTTTAAGGCATTGCTCTGGATGGAGCCTCCAACAAGTGGCTCTTTGATGGCCACCTCTGTTGCAATGGCTGCAATACATCTTCTTCCTCCAGATCTACTTAACATGTTTATTTACCTGTTGTTGAGAGGGTCTTTCATGCCTCCTCCTTTTGTGTGCTTCTATTCTTTCCCTGCAAGGCATGATTTACAAAATTAAGTCCAAACACTGTTTTTTTTTTGACAAGTGACAGAAACACAAAATCACTTTCAAAGTATAACATGCAACACAAGATAAGACTAGACATCATTGTTACTTAACAAGTGATGGAAAACACATCATCACTTTTACATTTTAATATGCAACACATGAGTGGAAAAAATAAGACCATGATATTCTATCACGCCTAGAAGAACCATTTCTCACTTATCAATGTGAATGGGTTGTTTCCTTGTGGCGCATTTGCTGGTCAAACAACTGTTTCATCTAGTTAATGCACCGACACTTTGTCTTTAAGGCATTGCTCTGGATGGAGCCTCCAACAAGTGGCTCTTTGATGGCCACCTCTGTTGCAATGGCTGCAATACATCTTCTTCCTCCAGATCTACTTAACATGTTTATTTACCTGTTGTTGAGAGGGTCTTTCATGCCTCCTCCTTTTGTGTGCTTCTATTCTTTCCCAACACTTAGCAAATTTATCATTATGTAATCCACAAAAAGTACATGTTTTTCGATTCCATGATTTACATTCATCTTTAACAACATGATTATAATCGAAATGAACATTCCAATATTGAGACTGGTTATACCTTTCCTTGTTGCCTCTGGTGTCATTATGGCAATGAGAGCTTGCCTCATCTCTTTCCCTGCAATGGGCACTAAAATGTGATGATGGTGATGTGTTCCCATCATTCTCTTTCCTCGATGATTTTGATGATGTCTCGGAAGAATCTAACACCTTCGAGCATTCTCCTTCGATGTATCCCAAGCCTGCAAATTGAGGTCTCTACAAAACCTCCAATGGTTCAGTTATGCCTTGGTTATTAACACCAAGTTATTCTTCCTCCTTGTGCCTCATCTTGGTAAGGAGCCTCATCTTTGTCCCTGTAATAGGTATCTCCACATCTCCCACCATACTATGTGAAGACGAAACTGAAAGGAAATCAACATCTTTTACCTTCCCTGTTAAGTTGGAAAGAATTGATGATGGTTGTTCATCATCCATTGTTGGTGGTTCACTGTCTGTCTTGGTGGATTTCCCAACTTCTTTCTTGATATACCCAAGTCCTGCCTGACGAGGTAATTCTTCTACTTTGATGGGGTTGACAATGCCTTGGACATTAATGCCCAAGCCTTTTCCTTCATACCCCATTTTCTTCAATATTTTGGAGCCAATTCCTGTGGTATGATTTTCAAAAATAGCGAAATCATCATCATGAAACATACATGAATTCAAAGATCTACTTTTTACCTCACATGGGTCACGTTGCAGCTTTTCCAAGGCCTCGTCCTTAGATTGCAGTTGTCATAGCAAACTATGTTTGTCCTCTTTCTCTTCCTGTAGAAGCATCTTCCATTCAGTGTTATCTGCTTGAAGACTTTGGTTGTTGTGCTTTGGTTCTTCTAGGGCCTCTTCTGTGGCTTGCAACTAAAGCTGCAATCGCTCCTTTTCTTTTGTCTCTTTTGTAGAGCTTCATATATTATTTCCACCTTTTGGGAAATTCTGAGCATGGTATCGTACATCTCTTTGTCATCCTCGATCGTTGCATGTTCCATTGTTCACGCTCACAATTCACACCCATGCAAAGACCACTCTGATAACAAACTTGATCCAAGTTGACTCATCTCTTGGATTTAACCAAGATCTTTTACTTCTGTGATGTTGTTAAAATTGCATTTAAAATAGCATAAAGGAACATATATGGATGTTGTAAAGAAGAAGGAACATGACAAGAATCAGCAACATAAAATAAGAGACGTTGATAACAGAGTTTGTCCAGGAGGGATTACGTCTCCAAGCCCCGGTGTCAAGATGGTGTAGTTCATTGCACTAACTGCTGGAAAGAGTGATGATGTACATGAGTGTGTTTTTTCTATCATGCAAGGAATATGCCCTCACACATGAGTGGCTCCAAGAGATGTTCCACTGCATCAAGTCATTTCATGTAATAAGTGTCCCCATAAACTATCTAAGCATTTCTCCTTGCTGCAAGTAATGAAAGCCATTGAAGAAATCAATTCAATCAAAGCATCGTCCACCTAAAAAGAGACAAAGAAAGAAAAACATTAAACAGATATTTGAAGACAAAGTAAAAGCTCCAAAAAACATTATGAAGTGGTTTTTTATAAAGAAAAACCAAAATCACCCTCTATATAAGATTTCAAAATCCTTTTTCAAATTCATCAACATGACATAATTCCATGTATGTTAATAATGAGAATCTTGTCAACAAGGCATCAAAGGGATCTCAATTCAAACATACATGGTGACACATGAGTATCCCATCAAAATGACGACAAAGGGATCTCAATCAAAACATGACAATAAGTACATCTCACATCAGGAACAAAATAGGATCCCACATCAAACATCAAACAGGGATCTATATGGCACAATGAATCTCAAGCAAAGAGAAAAAGGAGTACATGATCACACTGAATATACCTCACATCAAGGAGTTATTTGAAGAAGAGGATGATAAACTGTTGGATCTGGCTGCACCATCATTCTCGTGGCATCGAATCTCATGGAAATATCTACTCACACATTGAATGTTGACACCTACACTCCACTTTGAAAAGTGGCTGAAAAATGGAATGATCAAATGGAAAATCTGATTGCACCATCATATTTGTGGCATCAAATATTGTAAAATCGACTGTCAAATTTCTGAATTCTGACAAAGTGGAAATCTGGAGCTACAAGAATCTTTTAGATTCCCCCTAGATTCCTCAAAGATTCCCTCCCCGAGTCATCTGAAGATCTGTTGCTTAGCTCAAAATTTCGTCTGCACCATCAGGTTCGTGTCACTGAGAGGTGTAGGATCAACATAAATTTTGTACAATTTGGACACTGGAAAAATTTCGCCCTCCTGAAAATTGGGCTCAATCAATGGTTATGCCTGCCTCTTTTCCTCGATCATGGTTCCACCTGCAAAATTAATTAAAAAAATATGTGTCTCGAACTCCGTGCCTGGGCCGTTCTCCTTCCTCTTCCTCCCTGTGCAAATGAAAGTAAGGTTTATATCTTCTTCCCCGAAGTGAGATATTAATGAAAAGGTCGTTGGGCGAGTTTGTTAAGGCAGATAGTTTGAGGCAGGGAGCTCGGGGGATCAAATCTTGACCTCTCCCAAAATAGACTGAACTTTTATTTTGGCACGTTTTTAAATTTAGTACAATTTAGATGAGTTTTACTGGTTGAGTGGAGGCAGTTATGGTGTTGCGTTGTGTGATGTTTGGTTGTTATGGCATAGTGCCAGATGGGGTCACCCAGTGGGGGCTGGCCCACGTTGGTTGGGAGGGTTCAATCCTTGCTGGTTCCACTTTAATTATGATGGAAACATATTTTGGGTTCCATTTTTTTAAATGGGGCATAATCGTGCGCATTTATGTGCGGAGGTTGGTGTATTAAATGGGTTGGTTGGGCAACCCATGGAGCAGGCCAGCCATGTGGCCGGGTGGGATCGATTGCCGCCGGCCCATAAACATATATGGCACATGGGTGGGGGCATGGGCCAGGTCCACTAGAGGTGGCCTGCCCACTACCATATAAATGTATTATGTTTGGATTTTTGGTTGGGGGCCGATGGGGGTCATGGCCCGTCGACCATATTTAATTTTAAAAATGGGTTTCTATATTATATGTAATCAACAAGGAAGGTGGGGGTGGCGGGGATGGTGGCCAGCCACCCTTATTCATATATTTTTTTCGATTTTTTTATAATAGAGGGTTGTTTTTCGATTTTGTTTAATATAAGGGATATTAGACAAATTAAGTATCAAACAAATTCACCTGCTTTCAAGAGCTAGGTTTCATGCCCCGAGGTTGGTCAAATTGTAGGACACTTAAACCTTGTTACTTGCCCAACTTTGACTGGATCTTTCTCCCTCATACAAGCTCAGATTTGAGTGTCATTCACACCGTTGGAATCAGGGTGACGAGCATCGATCTGGTGTTGGTTTGGGAGCAATTGGACCACTTTGAATTTTTCCCATTTTTGACTCCTCTGGAACTTCTACCTATGTCTGGAGCCACTTGGATAACTTATTCACCTAAGCATAGGAAGAAAAGCCTTCCTGCCTTACCACTTCTGCAAAATCCCTTCAACATACCCAAATCTCTATCTAAAGTTATCTCTAAGACTTGCTATGACTAAACTATTTATAGCTTTTCTTCATACAATACCATGGTCTCTAGACCATGGGAGAATCTTAGAACCGACCAAAACAAGGGCTAAATCCCTTTTGACTCCTATCTATCTGCACGCTCCACATCCACATATCATGGATACTTTACATTCTTTTTACAAAACTTTTACAAAATTGGATTAAATTAACCCCAAAACTACCCCTAAGAACTCTATCCCAACACCTTTCCTTTGCTAAATACCACATCGTAGGCATGGTCTTCCAACGTAGCAACTGAAACTAAATTCTTCTTCAAACCTGGAACGTATATGACATCTTTTAATGCGAGAGGAGAACAAGACTCCCTCTGAAACGTGACATTACCAATTTTGGTTGCATTATACCTTCCATCATCTCCCATCTCAATGTGTATATGGAGGTCCTTCTCCTCCAAATCACTAAAAAATTATTCGTTTCCTATCATATGGAATGAGGCTCCACTATCGAGATACCACACACTAACCATCACTGATGTCACCTTGCATGAAATGAGGGTGAAATCCAACTCGAATTGTGAATCTAGAGCTTCACCTGCTCCTACTCCTAAGGGCTTCTTGTACAAACACTTCATCGCATAGTGTCCCATCTCATGATAGTGAAAATATTTAATCTTTGACAAGTCCTTCTTTTTTCCTGCCTGATTGAAATCTCCTTTGGATTGAGATTTCTTCCCTTTCCCTTTCTTTCCCTTTCTAGCCAAGGCACATTTCTCCTCATCATCATGCTTGGATGAGGTTCCATCTCTGGTGTTCCGCCTTATCTCTTCTTGCACCAATTTAGACCACAACTGCTCCCACTTTGGTAGCTACTCCCTCCCATTTACCGAATCCTAGTATCTATTCCAACTCTTGGGAAGGCCTATAAGTGTTAGGCTGACCAGATCATCTTCAACAACTGTAATACCAACGCTCTTAATCTCATCCCGACATTGGGTGAACCTGCTCAAATACTATGGTATTGTGTCGCTCTTCTCCATTTTGATCTTCTAAATCTTGTCTTCAGTTCTAGCTTCTTGTGGTCACTATTGTTATGAAACAAGTCTATCAAGGCTTGCCACATTGCAAATGGACTTTCCTTCTTGTGGAGGTTCGAGACAATATGATCTCGAACTCCTTCCAATATGCTCGTCCTTGCTTTTGCAACACACTTCTTCCACTCTACTAGATCATGAGCATTAAATGTTGGAGGTTTAGGAATATTAGTATCTACGAATTCCTTCAACCTGTTATCTTCCAACATTGCCTCCATCATGTCCTTCCAAGAAATATAATTCAAACTACCCTCAAGGGCATATACGAATCTCAATCCATAGAAGGACATACTACTATCTCTGAAGATTTGATTCTACAAATTCGATCCTGCAAAGACAAACTCATATTTTTCTCTTCTATTTTGATTTCAGCTCTAATTCCATGTAGAAATTCCTTGTAAATTCAAATTGATTATGCAATATGCTAAAACAAAAGACTTGAATCTATTCTACTAATCAGCGGGAACAATTAATCAATCAAGAAATCACAGAGCGTACAAGAGAAAGGATTCAATCAACACATTACACAATGATTTACTGGGGAAATCCATAGCTAAAAACCCCTGCTATTTGTATATTGCATTAGTGAAAAAATATGAGAATATTACAATGATTTTCTCAAGCCCAAGCAACTTCTGCACTATCTCTATCTGTCTCACAGCTTCCTAAACAAGCCTTGGCTAATACTTAACAAAAATTTTGTTTGCCCAAGTCCCTATTTCCTTGTGTTGTTTCCTTAGGGGTTAACCCCTATTAATCAGGGAAATTCCTTAATTGGAATTGCACAATCCATATTAGGCCTTCCTCTGACCGCATGCACCACCTGTACAATTTGGATGATTATACAATTGATAGTACACTGCCCTTGAACTCCAATCTCAACTAGGTAACTCACAGATCACACATGCAAAGTTATTTATGGCTAAATTATCAGTTAACTGGTTGAACATTAAAGTTTCACCCCACTTCTAGACCTCCTACTATTTACTCCAATAATTGGTACTAGTTTAACCAATTTTAACTTAGTTAAACTGAATTAATTAATTACAACTCAAAATAAACTCAACCAAGGCTCCTATAAAGTAGGAGACACTCTACATGACTCAAGTTAGACCCTCAACTTAAAATAACTGAACCAACTAAGTCAAATTAACTTAGTTAACTTGTACAAGTTGTCTTGTGATGTGGAATTACAAATTTTCTCCTAATTTAATTCAAGGGAAAATTAAGTCAGTATTTTCTTGTTGCATTTTCAACAGGTTTCTAGGTCAATCTATCAATTGGAGTGTTGGAGAATAATTTCTAGAGCTTCTTCAGTATTCTGGAAATTAGATATATGTACTCTCTAATTTACTGGAGATAATAAATATAAACCCTCATCTGTTGCACCAGTTTTCCCTTCAAGGTTTTCTAAGAACGTTAGCCCAAATATTGGTGTTATTGTATGTGTGTGCATTATTTCTAAGTTCCTGAGACATTTTCTGCAACATTTATTTTAATTGTGAAGATTGCAGTAGTGAGCTATTTGTTATTTGTCGTTAATTAAATAACAAAAGACAAGTAAACTACATTAGTCAGAATAATAGTTTCTAATTTATTGCAATAATCATTTTTTCACATAGAAGAGATTAAACAATAAATAAGGAGAATGTCGGGAGAGAGGTGTTAGGAGGAATTAATAAAATAAATAGAAATGGAAATTTTTAATTAAAGGAAAGAAAAATAAAATGGTGAAAGGAAATAAATGATGGAAGTTGTTAATTGAAATATAATAATTTAATAATGTTTTACCCTTATTGGTATTAAGAAGATTCTACTATTGAATCCTCTATGTATTTTGATATATTTGTGTAGTTTTGGTTGGATTTTCCCCACGACCCTATAGTCTACACCCCTCACAATGTGGTTTTTCAATGATTCATTCCCCCTCTCCTCATTTTGTTACTTCATTCCCCTCCATGGATGAAACCTCCCCATAGCCTCCCTCTTCATCTCCTCCCAATATCATTTCACTTCTCCCTAATCTCGCCACCAACCACCCTCCTGAATTGGTCCCACCCTTTCTTCACCCCTTGACTCCTCTTCATCCACTTTAATTCCAACTTATCATTCATTTAATTTCCCCTCTCCATCTCTTGAAACTTCCCCTCCTACTTTTTCTTTTTACTTTCCTTCTTCCTCATCAAACTTTTCTCCTTCTCCTTTAAATTCATTAAATTATCCAAATCCTTCTACTTATTCTTCTTCTTCGAATCTTTATTCTCCTTCTCGTTTGGATCCTCTTTCTTTGAATATTTCTGCATCCTCTATATTAATCTCTTCTCCTCCCATTCCCTAACTCTCTCCCTTCTAGGCTTCTCTTTCCATTGTGTTTAACCTTTCTTTGGAATTCCTCGACCAGGCCTCCTTAAATATTTTAGAGAAATGTTTTAACTTTTCCATCATCCCTCATCACCTTCGCATGGGAGAAATTGTTTGCATTATTGAATGTTGGCATTATGTTTCTAGTATGGTTATATGTTACAGATGTTGTACTTGATGGCAACACCCATGGCAATATGATGAGAATTAAGAAGTACGCATGAGAACAGTTCAGAATATGCGTACCCGTAGGTATGCCGTGCAGGGACCGCGTGCAGACACGCAGATTACCCATTCATGAGGTGCGTACCCCAGTGCACACATTTCAAGGCAGTAAAGCGTGCACACATGGGGTTCCTTATGTTTTACCCTTGGTATTTAGCTGACGGTATTGTGTTATCATGGTTTTGGCCCGTGGTATTGTTTATTTTATTATTATTATTGAGCCCCATGATCCTTGATTCTGAGGAAGAGCTTGGCTATATAACGGCAAAGGGATCATTTGGCTTGGTTATGCTTTTGGTGAATATCTTAAGATCTGAAAAATATTGGGTTATTGTTTCAAAAAGCTTGATCTATATGAAAGTGAAGTGGAAAGCGAATTTGTGAAGGGTGATCTCCCGAGCGCTTGATCAGATCTGGGCATCCGTCTAACTATAGCACACTGGTGATCTGTAAAACCAGCCCTAATCTGATGTACGCAGGTGTTTAACGGTGCCTCTGCGTAGGTACGCAGAGCAGAAGAAGGCGAGCTATGTGGGTACGTAGAGCAGAAGAAGGGTGACTGCGTGGGTACGCAGAGCAGAAATGGGTGAACTGCGTGGGTGCGCAGAGCAGCAGTGGTTCAGGTGCGTACGCACAGGAAGAGTACGCGGTGTGACAGTGTCTTTTGGTGCATACCTACTGTGGGAGTACGCGGTGCGATAGTGCATTTGGGTGCGTACTGTACGCATCGTGACAGAAGAAGCAGTGCGTGGGCACATAGTGCAGCAGAAGGAGATCTGCGGGTATACGCAGAGAAGCAGAGGGTGAAGTGCGTACCGACGCAGGCCAAAGAAAGGAAAGTTGTGTATCTGTTTCAGGACTATCTGTTGACTGAATTTTTCTGTTGATAAGGTGTTATGGGTTCAGTTCTGTTATTTTGATCTGGTTACTTCAGCTGACTGTAATTTATATGTACTTGATGATCGTTTGATGTGTATGGATCCAGTTTGAAAATTTATGAAAAGTGGTCCTTGTAAGAAAAGAAGTAGGGGGTTGTAGCTCCCTTCCAGGAGAGACTGGAAAACGAGAGAGAGTTGTAGCTCTC